>JBAMJV010005347.1:30000-224172 GCA_037951105.1 Echinarachnius parma | reverse complement strand
TATTTCGTTGGGGACTCGGACTCGGAACTTGTGGGCTCTACTACACCCCTGCAATTAGGGAGTCCGTGATTATTTATGTTGGCTCGTGACATATTATAATCAGAGTTGTGACACTATATTATACAAAACAAATCATGTATCATGAAAAATGTTGGTCATGAGATTACAACACTGCATTGCAAACGCGTGAACGCGATATTTTGTCATATTGTGCATTATTCGATTATAAATCATATTATTGTGTAGTCCTGGCACACATCGTGTGTCATTGTGGTATATTGAGATATTTCACTTCGTGATCAGGTATTTTGTGACACTTCGTGACGCTATGTGATTATGACATGCTTATCAAATGTGTACCTTATATTTGTGTTATATATGGCGATGTTGTAAACATCTATTGTAAGGGCAAACAGGTCAAGTAAACACTGTTTTTAAACTGTTTTCATTGTCATATTTCGTTTGCAAAAATAATATTATAGTGATTACGACGGCCGTAAAGTATGTATTGAGATTTGATAGTAGATGTATGAACCAATAGTCCTCAGTCGTAATGCCTTTACATTCTAGCTTTTAGGAGCAGGTGGTGACAATTAGGAACTTTGTCGTACACTTTGTAAGACTCTGCGTGACGGTTCTATTTTGTCATTATTTTGGGACAATTTTAACACTTTGTGGTAGTGAAACTTTGGTACACTCCTCCTGAACGTGAAATTCTGTCATATTTTGTGATATTTTGTGACAATTCATTGCATTTTTGGTCGTGACATAAACTGCGAGATATCACAGTACTTCGTGATTATAGGTATTTTGTGGAATGTATGATCATGACATTGTGTGACACTTGATGACGCTTTGTGATTAGGACATGTTTATCAAAATGTGTGCTTTCGTATTATAGGTCGATTTGTGATATGTTAAGAATATCTATTATAGGTCGATGTTGTGAATACTATTATAGGTCGATGCTGTGAATATCTATTATAGGTCGATATGGGGAATATATGTTATAGGTCGATGTTGTGAATTATGTATAGGTCGATGTTGTGAATATCTTTATAGGTTGATGTTGTGAATATCTATTTCAGGTCGATGTTGTGAATATCTATTATAGGTCGATGTTGTGAGTATCTATCAAAGGTCGTTGTTGTGATATAGGTCGATGTTGTGAATATCTATTATAAGGTCGATGTTGTGAGTATATATTATATAGGTCGATGTTGTGAATATCTATTATAGGTCGATGTTGTGAATATCTATTATAGGTCGATATGGGGAATATATGTTATAGGTCGATGTTGTGAATTATATATAGGTCGAATGTTGATAGGTCGATGTTGTGAATATCTATTATAGGTTGATGTTGTGAATATCTATAATAGGTCGATGTTGTGATATCTATTATAGGTCGATGTCGATATATACACTGCAAACAAATGCGTGTTAAAAGTGATAACAGTAAGCAGGTGTCAAGCTGCGGGTGTTAAACTTGACACCGTTTGGTGTCAATTAACATCAATGTTCATTCATTCGTTGGGTGTTAGACTTTTGGATGATTTAACACCCCGTGGTGTTAATCTAACACCCATACTTTTGGCAAATGTAGGTCGGTGTTGTGAATATCTATTTTAGGTCGATGTTGTGAATATCTATTATAGGTCGATGTTGTGAATACCTATTATAGGTCGATGTTGTGAATATCTATTTTAGATCAATGTTGTGAATATCTATTAAAGGTCGACGTTGTGAATATATATTAAAGGTCGTTGTTGTGAATATCTATTATAGTCGATGTTGTGAATATTTATTATAGGTCGATGTGTGATTATCTAGTTTAGGTCGTTGTTGTGAATATCTATTATAGGTCGATGTTGTGAATATCTATTATAGGTCAATGTTGTGATATCTATTATAGGTCGATGTTGTGAATATCTAATATAGGTCGTTGTTGTGAATATCTATTATAGGTCGATGTTGTGAATATCTATTATAGGTCGATGTGTGAATATATATCATAGGTCGATGTTGTGAATATTTATTTTAGGTCGATGTTGTGAATATCTATTATACCCCGAAGGGCCAAAACAATCAAGTAAACGTCGCTCACAATTTGCAGTCAATGACTATTACATTCGGATATGTTTTAGTATACAAATGATGCACAGGCATGAGTGGATCGGTAAGAATTGGATGCACGAGTTTAACTTTGGAATGGTTTAAACCACGAGCGCAGCGAGTGGGTTTTAGACCATTTCCAAAGTTAAAAGAGTGCATACAATTCTAACCGATCCACGAATGCTGTGCAGCATTAGTTTTATAAAATGGGCGCGAAAAATGTGAAATAAGACTTTTTCCAAGTAATGGCTAATTGGCTAAATTTACCAACTATGGCTTCAAAAGTACCGACCCATGACTTCAAAAGTACCGACCCATGGCTTCAAAGTACCGACCCATGGCTGCAAAAGTACCGACCCATGGCTAATTTACCGACGCATGACTGGATAAAAATTTGACTTTCACATACAAAAAATTTTAAAAATGTAAATGATTTTTTATATCAATTTTCTTTTTCTTTTTTCAATGATTTGTTTATATCTTCTTTTTTTTTTTAAATGATAGCATTTTTATTTTTATTTTTTAAAAATGATATACAAAAATTTAAAATAATGTTTTTTTTTTTTTTAAATGACAAATTTTATTTTATTTTATTTTATTTTATTTTATTTTATATTTTATTTTATGCATCAGTAAAAAAAAACTTTTTACACGCTAATTGACCAATCAGAATGCAGGGATTCTTCTACCCATTTTATAACATAACATAATAGTGATCACCATATAGCCGTAACTATATAATTATTGATATTTGCGTTAAGATGCATATTATCAGATTATAGATTCATGAGCCAGTAGTATCAGTTGTAATAATCTGCTTTAAAAATAACTTTGTTGACATGTGCAAAAAGCGACGAACGGTTGATACAATGTGTCATTTTGTGATCTGATATATCCACTGATATGAGTAATGTGTGAATAATTCACGTCAAACGGATGATATTATTGCCGAGAAATGAGCGAAAATGCAAAGTGATATCACTAACTCATCGCACTGACTTTGTACACGGTTATGAAAATCCAGTAGATAGTTAAAAATCCGAACACTTCAACAATCGTAAATATCTTTTTAACGAAAGGGAAATTCGAAATACAAAACCTGTCCCATGCTTCTATTGATACTACAAAAACAAAAAGCATGATAGAACCGCTTGAGCTCCAAGTAAGCTTTGAGGATTTGGATTATAGATCCCTTTAAATTTCTCCTTTTTGGGGCATGTTATGACAATTTAGGATACATTGTGGTCGTTAATACTTTGTAACATTCCAAGTGTTAGTAAAATGATATCACATTGTGTGATATTCCGTGACTATTCATGAACGCTTTTGTTCGTAACACTTGGTACTATACATAACAGTACAATGTTGTCATATTTTGTGATATTCTGTGATGATTCGTGACATTTTGTGGTTGTCACATCCCTAAAACTATGCGTAGTACGTCCCGGCACTGTGTGACATTTCACTTCGTGATTAAGCATTTGGTAAAATTCATGATAATGATTGTATTGACACTAATTTGTGACACTCATAGGCGTATACCGGGGGGGGGGGGGTTCAAACCCCCCCCCCCTTTGACCAAAAAATGGCTGTTTTTGGGGGGGTTTGAACCCCCCTTGTTCAAATTTTAGCCGGTCTCAAGACCACTTTTAAGCGGTTTCGACCATCATTAACCTGGTCTCGGTCTCGAAATTTTACGAAGAAGAATCCTGGGTCTCGGGCTCGAAAAGGTTGACATTTCTTGGTCTGGGCTTCGAAAATTTTCCACGAAAACAACCGCCCCCCCCCCCCACCCCCTCCCCCGCTGAGAGGATTCTGGACCAATGATCTTGGGCTCGGCCTCGTTAATGTTTGAAGGACCGTGGTCTCGGTCTAAAAAAATGTTGAAAGTACTTGGTCTCGGCTTCGAAATTTTCCACGACAACCCCCCCCCCCCCCCCCCCCCCCTCCCCCGCTGAGAGGATTCTGGACCAATGATCTTGGTCTCGGCCTCGTTAATGTTTGAAGGACCGTGGTCTCGGTCTAAAAAATGTTGAAAGTACTTGGTCTCGGCTTCGAAAATTTTCCACGAACAACCCCCCCCCCCCCCCCCCTCCCCCGCTGAGAGATTCTGGACCAATGATCTTGGTCTCGGCCTCGTTAATGTTTGAAGGACCGTGGTCTCGGTCTAAAAAATGTTGAAAGTACTTGGTCTCGGCTTCGAAAATTTTCCACGAACAACCCCCCCCCCCCCCCCCCTCCCCCGCTGAGAGGATTCTGGACCGATGATCTTTGTCTCGGCCTCGAAAATGTTTGAAGGTAATTTTCTACGGACCCCCCCCCCCCCCCCCCCCCCCCCCACTGAGAGGGTTCTCAGCCAATGGCCTTGGTCTCGGTCTCGAAAATGTTAAGGTACTTGGTCTCGGCTTCGAAATTTTCTACGAAATGAAAGTTCTCAAATAAATTCAATTCGACGTTCAATGTTAATAAATGTTTTGTAGTGATTTATTCTTGGCGTCTCTTGAGAAAAAAATCTTATAATGATAGTTTGGGTGGTACATGATGTGGCAGTCCAAGCAAGGAGGTTCTTTTACCTTCTTGGTTCTTCATGTGCTTAATGCTGTACTTTCACCCTATTAGCCAAATACATGGACGATTTCCCCTATAAAGGTGACACAACAAAAAACGGAACGGGGCACTTCCCAAAATAAAGTAACACAATTATTATGTCCATCGGATAGGGTGTCGTTTCGAAAGGTTTGACATTTCTTGGTCTGGGCTTCGAAAATTTTCCATGACCAACCCCCCCCCCCCCCCCCCCCCCCCCCACACCACCCCCCTCCCCCGCTGAGAGGATTCTGGACCATTGATCTTGGTCTCGGCCTCGAAAATGTTTGAAGGACCGTGGTCTCGGTCTCAAAAATGTTCAAGGTACTTGGTCTCGGCTTCGAAAATTTTCTACGGACACCCCCCCCCCCCCCCCCCCCCCCCCACTGAGAGGGTTCTCAGCCAATGGCCTTGGTCTCGGTCTCGAAAATTGTCTACGAAATGAAAGTTCTCAAATAAATTCAATTCGACGTTCAATGTTAATAAATGTTTTTGTAGTGATTTATTCTTAGCGTGTCGTGAGAAAAAAAATCTTATCACATAATGAAAACTCTTGGACATAAACGCCGTGAAAGCGTGTGTGCATACGCGTACGTCGCTACAACACGTAATTTCCTGTTTCAAATTATGACATTGTCGCATTGTTTTGACGATAACTTTTGTTAACATTCATGGATTAAATTGGGGCGAGTCGCATTTGAAAGCTGAAATTCCTTTCTATCATAAAATGTAACATTTATTGCAAGACGCTTGGTAATCCCGCTGCCTTTTTAGGTTAAAATCTGTTACGCATTCAAGTTTCGAGTCACGAGCCTATGGGAAATGCACGATATTTTGAAGATGAGTGCATACAGGCCACACACAAAGAGCCATATAATCCGAACGCATTATCGTATCAAATTGGGGCGAACAGATCTGAAAAGAGTAGAATGCAAGCTAACCACTGATGTAAAAATCATTGTTATTGGTCAAATAACACCGCTGCCTTTTTGTTTTGAAAAGTTTTGTTCAATCGGGACCATGCTCTTAAAAGAGGATCGTGCATGGCGATTCCATTTTTGAATGGGGCACAGTGCGACAGTGCGATGCGATGCAGTGTATCGCGCGCTGTACATGTGCAGTGCATAGGAACCGTTGCTTGTGAGGGATTATTCAGATGACAATATTAGCCTTTACATTTTAAAGTTTGAACCATAGATATAGTACACTCGTCTGTTAAACATGATTATGTTAACACAATCAAGACTAATCGTTAATTAACTTATGTAGGGCCTACATTAACCACGTATTGACTTGCCCTTGGTGATTTACTTTTCCCACATGTTAGTGTACTAGCTATCACGTTTGAGTCAATGAGAGGGATAATGTACGCTAGCATTGCCAAAGGAAATACCTCTTATATAATGGAGCGACTCGACCCAGCGGCTAAGTAAACATTCTGATAAGGGTCCCGAGCGTACGCGTATTATCAGTGCAGCGATTTTTTGTCCAAATCGACCCTAAAGTTTTCATTATGGATAGTTTGGGTGGTACATGATGTGGCAGTCCAAGCAAGGAGGTTCTTTTCACCTCCTTGGTTCTTTCATGTGCGTAATGCTGTTCTTTCACCCTATTAGCCAAATACATGGACGATTTCCCCTATACAGGGTGGCACAACAAAAAACGGAACGGGGCACTTCCCAAAATAAAGTAACACAATTATTATGTCCATCGGATAGGGTGTCTTTTCCAACGAAAACGACACCAAGAACAGTCATTTTGGTTGAGTAGTTTTTGTTTTAGGGCGCTGTGAGTGACACCATGTCAGGTTCCAATTTTTGTTAATTTTTACCTAGTCAGTGCCTGATAAATCGCACTTACTGCCCGTCATAGCATCGAACAGCTATGCTCATTCTCTCGGTACACAGCTGAATGCACAATAACAATGGCGCGCGTATTGCTTGTTGTTCGATGCTATGACGGGTAGTAAGTGCGATTTTTCATGCACTGACTTGGTAAAAATTGACAAAAATGGGAACCTGACATGGAGTCACTGGCAGCGCCCTAAAACCAAAACTATACGATCCAAATGACTGTACTTGGTATCGTTTTTCATTGGAAAAGACACCCTAACCGATGGACATAATTATTACTTTATGCCCCGTTCCGTTGTTTGGGGGCCACCCTGTATAGGGAGGGTACCTTAGAGGGAAAATTGTGACGCGGAGGATACATTCTATTTTCAGCAAATTAGCTTAATTTGTATTTCGTTGCATATTTTATTGCGAATTTCACAACAAAGTGTGCAACGAAATGTGCGACGTTGCATATTTCGTCGTGAATTTCGCAACAAAGTCTGCGATGAAATATGCGACGTTGCATATTTTGTCGTGAATTTCGCATCGAAGTTTGCGATGAAAATATGCCACGTTTGTCACGTTGCATATTTTGTTGTGAATTTCGCATCGAAGTTCGCGATTCACGATGTCCCTTCAGGGCCACCATAGATGTACCGGTGACTATTCATCGATATATCGATGTGACTATTATTGTAATCGCCAAAACATAAACAACAACGTCAACGCCAGTGGCAGTGCCATACTACAGCTCGGGTTCAGGTTCAGCCAGCTGAGCTCACTGCAAGGGACAGTACGAGTACGATTAATTGTGACGATAACGGTGTTTCGATGTCAAATTGGTGGGATGGCTAAAAAACGACACAATCCCATGAACTTCTTCCAAGAAAACCGCGATCTTGGAAGCGGTCGGGACGTAAATGCGAAGAATCTTCAACGAGCGCTCGACAAGGCGATCGTCGAGTGCTGTGTGGAAGGAGACGAGGATGGCGTGATCGACCTCCTTCAGAAGGGGGCTTGCCCCGAGGCGGAAGCGTATGCCAACATCCAGATGATGACGGGGGAGAACTTCAAGCGACCTCTTATGGCAGCCGTGGCGAATGGCCACAGGAAGATTGCCAACTTGCTGCTAGAGAATGGAGGTACGGAAGTGATACAACACGTGCCCACATATTGGATTCTGTGTTATGTGGATCTGAAGTGAACATACATGTATTAAAAACGTTTATCACAAATTATTAGTATCGTGTATAAATTTGCATATCTTCTGAGTTTAGTTGTGTGTTGATAATTGCGCTGACAAGGGAGGGCATTAGAACAATATAAGGTTTAAGTATATTACAATAACGAATAATCATCAGTAGTGCTGTAACTGACCTTGATGATCGGATCGTTTGATCGGATCGGCAAAATTTGATCAATGAAAATCGGATCGCAGCAATCGGATCGGATCGGAAAAAAAAAAAAAAAAAAAAAAAAAAAAAAAAAAAATCGTTTTTTTTTTTCTTTGGAAAATGATCCCTAAAAACATATTTTGGGAATATAAATTAATACCAAAGCAACATATATCCATATTAATAAACCCAAGGTAATCTTGTACGGGTATGCTTTCATTTCAAACTGATTACCTCTTCCTTTACAAAATTAATCACGCCGATTCTGAGCTTAGTCCCATGTGATCAATTTGGCGTAACCTTTCAGAATCACATGGGACTAAGCTCAGAATCGGCGCGAAATTTTGTGAAAGGAGAGGTAATCAGTTTTAAATGAAAGCATAACCCGATTTTTTCTGCATAATCGGAAATCGGCAAAAATGATCCGATCAACCATGATCGGATCGGGATCGGCATGCCGATCCGATGATCGGTTACAGCATTAATCATCAGCAATTTTTACTTGAAGTTGAAGGCTTGCCTTTTGCTATCAGTTTTGTACAATTGTAGAGTTATTCTTTTTTAATGACCTTTTATCCATTTATTTTGAATATTTATGCCAATATTTGTTTCTATTTTTAAAACACAAAATCAGTTAAAGGGATAGTACAGTTTTGGTCAAACAGAATTGTATCAATTCAAACTTGCAAATTATCATTAAATTTAAAAGCTAACAGATATAGTTCAATGATGCTAGAATGTTAGCAAAACATAATTATATGAGGTAAGTAACAGGGCTGTTTTCATTCAAAAAGCAACCATTAACACAAGTGGACGCCCTCCAGACACCTCAAGTTTCAACAATTGTTTGTTGTCAACAAATTTGTAAGTAATGTAAAGTTGTAGAGTTATTGTTTTTTAATGACCCTTTCCCACCCCTACAAGACAAGAGATTAACTGCATATACTGCATTAACTCCATTGCCTGGTAAAAAAGCCTGATAGTCAGCTGCCCTCTTTGTCCCAGTAAACACTGAGGAAATCCCCTGTCTGCCTAGCCTTAAACTAGATGTTTTTCACACTATCAATTTGATGCTGTGTTATGGCTGTAATAGCATAATATGGCTTTGTTCAACAAACAATTATAGCATGTCTTCACTCTAAAGAATTCTTACAAACTTTGAACTATCTATAAGATTAACATGGTCATGATTGAATGAAGGCTTCATTGAATCATGACCATGTTAATCTTATAAGTAGAATCAAAGCTGGCTGTAAAGATTTAAGAATTCTTTATAGTCACAGATTGACCTTGCATTCTTTGTAACACTTATACAAAAGCTAAACCAGGGCCTATGGCCAGGCAGTCAAGTCACACATTCACAGACAATGGACACAGATGTAAGATCCTTTCAGTCACCTTGTCATTGAAGTTTTGTTGTACCACTGTTCTGCAGTTTCAGTAGGAATTTAAGAATATTACTGGGCATAAGCCTAAACATGTAAACAACTGGTCTACTTTTGCATTTAGAGGGCAGTACCAGCTCTGGCACAGATAATCAGATTGGATCAGATCCATTGCAGTATTTCTAAAGATCACAATTCTAAAATAGGAATTAAAAGTACTTTTTACATCAAAAGGCTCAATGTAAGTTTCAAATTGTGTTTAATTCTACCCTCCTACTATCCACAGTTGATTAATTTGGTGAGATAATACTTTATTATAGCTAGAGATAGTTTTACATTTTTGGTAAATCTCACAAATTTGTTTACTGTGCTTTATATGGCATTGGTCTTAGGGTGACCCGTTCCCATTTATTTGAATATTCATTTCATGCCAATACTCAAGTTTTTTATTACCTCACACAAAATTATTTTTTGAATGATTTTTTGAAGTGCCCTCTATGTACCAAAACTAAACTACCCAGCAGACAACTACCCCTTTAACTAGTCCTCACTCCTGAATGGGAGAATTGAAGAAAAACTTAAAATTAATGAAGTTACAAAATATACAATGGAACCACATTATAATGAGGAGCTTTGGACCATACAAATATCAAATGTTGTTATGTCAGTTGTATTAGGGTTAAAAACAGGAATATATAGAGTTTGAGAGATTTTATTATTTGTATATATGATGACATAAACAGTACCCTGGGGTACCAGACGAAAATCCGCCATTTTGTTTAATTATTTATTTAATTTTTAGGGCTGTACTGTAGGTATAGCGTGCATACAATCGCGCGCTGCACTGCATGCACAATGCAATACGGTTGTACTTCGAGTGGACACAAGATGGCGCTACACAACGCGGGATACCGGGGTACAACGGTACCCCGGGGTACCGCGTGTGTCATCATATATGAAAAGGAGCAAAGAAAATTGGGCTTCCCTGGGAATCGAACCTGAGATCTCCGGATCAGTGCTAAGCTCGAAAGCTCAATCCCAGAAAACCTTTTCAATGCCTGTGCTATAAAAAGGTTCCACTTTAATAGGTTTCATTGAATTTTGTTTATATCATTCCCTTCTTATTATAGCTGACCCATGTGGGAAGGACAGATACAATGTGCAAGCCCTTCACCTAGCTTCGCACTCTGGACATAGGGACTGCATCACACTACTCCTAGCAGCTGGTGCTGACGCCGACGCAGTGACGGCCGACTTCAACAAACCAGGAGTCTACAAAAGTAAACACCAATTGTTCACCTTTATCTATTTACTCTACTACTCGATGGGCGCATCCAAGCTTGTCATTTATGTCCCAGCTTTCACATGTCCCTTGCAATGCAGACCACCATGTTCATCTTAAATAATTAAACATGTAAACAGCCCCCAACCCTTTCATTTTCAGAATTCCTTCAGTATCCCAACATGCCAAAAACAAACAAAGAATGTTATGATGAAATATTTAGGAGTGCATTGTCATCTTTTTTCTGTTTTTTTAATGGCCATTTCTGAACAGCCAGTTTTATAAAATGGGTAGAAGAATCCCTGCATTCTGATTGGTCAATTAGCATGTAAAAGTTTTTTACTGATACATGGCCCACTTTAGTTTGATTTTCATTTTTTTTTTCGCTTATTTTATAAAAACTAATGCTGCACAGGGGTATTTTGTGGATTTAAAAAAAAAAAAAAAAAAAAAAAAAAAAAAAAAAAAAAAAAAAAATTATCATTTAGAAAAATATTTCTGTTAAAATTGATATAAATTGTTTTATTTCATCTAAAAAAAAAAATAAAAAAAAATTAAAATCTAATTTTTGTTTTCATTTAAAATAAAAAAATTAATATACCGTATTTGTCGGTGTATTACCCGCACCTTTTTTAAAAAAAAAAAAAAAAAAAAAAGGGGGTGCGGGTAATACACGACCATATTAAATGCACTTTTTTTTTTTTTTTTTTTTTTTTTTTTTTTTTTTAGGGGGTGCGGTTAATACACCGACAAATACGGTAAACAAAATGTTATAATAAAAAAAAATATATATATATATTAAAATGTGAAATCGAATTTTTTCCCAGCCATGGGTCGGTACTTTTGCAGCCATGGGTCAGTACTTTTGAAGCCATGGGTCGGTAAATTTAGCCAATTTAGCCATTACTGGGAAAAAGTCTGATTTTCACATTTTTTTCGCGCCCATTTTATAAAACAAATGCTGCACAGGCATATTTCGTGGATCGGTAAGAATTGTATGCACTCTTTTAACTTTGGAAATGGTCTAAAACCCACTCGCTGCGCTCGTGGGTTTAAACCATACCAAAGTTAAACTCGTGCATCCAATTCATGCCTGTGCATCATTTGTATACTGAAGAAGATACAATTTTTTGGATTATTTCCAATAGATTATGTAGATGATTCATGAACTATATTTCTTGTTTCCTTTATGCAGGTGTCATTTGTATGATGCACCTCTTGACCCCCGGGAAAGGTGCATCATTGTACCGATGTGCGTCACCCTTTTATGAACCATTACGCACCCTCCGTCAGAAAAAAGTGACTCACCATTAGGAAACATTGACGCATATTTGAGTCAAAATTGTGACGCACCATTTCATTAAAATGACCGACCCATGACGCACGTCATTTTGCGCACCGGAAAGAAAGCTCGCCAAATTACATGACGGTCCTATTGACGAACCTTGTGACACACTCATTGTAAAGTGACTGACTATGATGCACACATGGGTCAGTGTTGTGACTGATCTTTTGCTTCCATGACGGTACTGTGCATCATCAATATGGGAGTACATGATGCATCCATGACGCACCTTTCCTGGGGGTCAAGAGGTGCGTCATACACATGACACCTGCATTAGGTGGTAATTTGTTTTGTTACGTTTACTTTTCCAGAGCCGTTCAGAGGTGGAACGACACCCTTGCACATGGCAGCGAAGATGAACCACAGTGACTGCATTGAGGAGCTAGTGGAGAAGGGAAAGGCAGATGTGGACAAGCAAGACGTTATAGGAATGACTTGTCTGAACACAGCCTGCCAGCTGGGGCATGAGGAGAGTGTGCTGACCATTCTGAGGTTGACCGAAGGGGCTCAGCTGAAAACGTGTTCTGCTATGGGCACAGGTATGTGATATGTGCTGTGAAATGTGGATTTGAACTAGTGAGATGTTATAGGAATGACTTGTCTGAACATGGCCTGCCAGCTGGGGCATAAGGAGAGTGTGCTGGGCCATTCTGAGGTTGACCGAAGGGATTTTGTTGGAAAATATGTTCTGCCATGGGCACAGGTATATCAAAGATGCTTCATATGTGGATGTGAAGAAGCAATCTAGATCTAGATATGAAAAACAAAGCTATGTGAACGCCCTCCAGACACCTCAAGTTTCAACAAATTTTAAACTAGGTTGACTAAGAGATTCAGCTACAAACTTGTGGGCCTGTACTACTAAGTTGACAGCCACAAGACAACCTTCCTCCTATACTATTGTTATGTTTATTTTACCGTGTATTTGTTAGAATTTGCATGTTTCAGTATGTGTTTTATTATCAGAATCTGAAATCGTCATCCTTTTCCAGGTAATACTCCACTACACGACTGCGTCCGATGTGGCCTTGTACGTGCAACAGAAGCGCTCTTGAAGCGGGGGGCCCAGGTGAATAGGTCTAATCCATCTGGATACACCCCACTCCACTTTGCCCTGGTGCAGACGGGGCCAAGCGCCCCAGAGCTTGTCAAGACCCTGATCGTCCATGGAAGAGACGCTGATGTCAATTTGCCAAATGAAGGAGGTAAGTCATTAAAGAATTTTCTTGACCCGTTCCCCGCTGCTACTGATCTTTGGATCTTACCCAGAATAAATTCTTGATCTATATTATAGATTTTAAAAAAACATTGGCTGATGTAATTAAACATATTGGTTGACCAAGTGAGGCTGTATATTGTTTACAAAGGTCTGATGTCAAGAACATTTATCACAAACAAGGAACTAAGCTCATAGATTTATGCGGTCTTATTACTGAAAACTACCTGATTGTGTTAAATGTTTCAGTATTTTCCATCCATTCTTTAATAGGCCTGAGACCGCTCCATCTGGTGGCCTTTGAGGCAAGCGATTCTAAGCACATTCGCCACATCCACACCATAGCGTTCCAAATGTCGCGGGACCACATCACGAGGGACCCCCGGAGGCCACGTAGAGATGCGCAGCTGGCCTGCCTCCTGCTCTGCTTTGGGGCCGACTTCCACATAGAGTTCCATGAAGTCTCCCTCCTCCAGCAGGAGATCTACGCCCAGGATGATGACTCCATCCTGGACGTTATCCTCAGGACCACAGACTCCTTCCAGATCCCCGACAGGCCGCACAGGATCTCGGAGATGAAGTCCCTGGCGGTTGGAGGTGCCCAGAGGGCAGACCGGCTCCGGGAACTGTTCAGTAAACCAAGGACGTTGCAGCATTATTGCAGGCTGTCCATCCGTAAACTGCTTACTCCGTTGCGACTCAACAGGCTCGCTGAGATCTGCCTGCCCGATGCCCTCAAAAATTATATCCTGCTGAAGTATTGAATATTTATCAGAAGGCTACGCATCTTTTAGAAATGTTCATTTAAATTGTCTTCCTCCGCTTTAAAAACTGCCAACTCGTAAAACTAGATGCTTGGAGATCTATGTAAGATGATACACATGGTTTTGTGGTACATGTATCACCATGCGGCTGATTTCTTAAAGGACTGTATTCTTTCTTGCATACTCCTTATACCTACATGTATGGCTGTAGTAATTTTGATATGGAACATCAATAAATGAACATTTCCCCTTTAAGACTTGGTCGTGTAGTCATTGAAAGGACTACACTGTAGGTTTAGAGTATTATAGGGGAGGTGTAGGGCTATAAAAGTGGATCTCTTGGCCGGGATCTTCATAAGTGCCACAACTTTGGTCCAGGCTAAAAAGACAAAAACTACTAGTAACTGTTTAAACCATGTCGAACCTGTGATGTTTGACTGGCCCGTTGTCTCCATAATCAATGCACATCCCTCTGCAACTTAGGCATCTATATGTAGATCAAGAGTCTGTTGATATTCCACTCATAGCTTGCCCAATATTAAATATATCTAATTTAATATTAAATATATCTAATTTATTTTGGAATTTATACATGTAATTGGAATTAGAAGCTGTAGTCAAGAAATGGTATTGTATTCGGTTTAGTTTTATGGTGGCAATAAGTTGGCAATAAGTTAGCAATTTGTCTCTGTTCTGTTTAGTAAGAGATGAAAGAACATTATTATTCTTTACTTGATAGTCAGTTAAAAGTTGATATTTGAAAAGAAGTACCATTTAAATATTTGATCACAAAACTTCTTGAATATTTACTTGGCTGTCATCTACAAGCCTTTGTCTGTGTTCTGATGCATAGATGTCTGCCAAAAGAGTGTTGCAAAATGTTTGCATTGTAATAAAAAAGTTCAAAGTTATTATTTTTCTGAACTGAAACGGCAAAACCAATAAACTGTCATATCTATATTGTTTATATTTACTTTAAAGGGATAGCTTAGGTTTGGTTTCTAAAGAGGGTGCTTTGAGAAATATTTTGTTGAGGTAATGAGAGTGTAACAGAGTGTTAAATTGGAAAGAGCATATAAATTTAGACACAGAATCAACTTTGTTTGATTAAGATTGGTTCAGAACTATATCCGATTGAGATAAATGTTGGGGACCAACTTTTATTCAATAATTGAAGAAAATATCAAAAATTCTACACATTTTTTAAAGGGTACCAATATGGCTTTTAACTTGTTTTGATCATCTCTCTATTGAATAATTATTTTAACCAAACATAACATTCACATTTTTAAATTTTAAAAATGGTTGAAACTTGGTGTTTGGAGGGCACCCTCTTGTTTTAATGGCTGCTTTTTAAAATGAAAATAGCCATGTAACTTAACCGTTTGTATGTTTTACTACCATTCAAGCATAATTGATACAATTTTTAGTTAATACATTTTTGTTTGATCCAAACTGTACTATCTCTTTAAAGATGGTATGTCATTTATTTTTCAAATAGATTTAATGGAAGTATATCCACAAAATATCCACAAAAAAAGAAAAATTGTGTGGGACTTCTAACAGGCACATCGTTTGTATTGAACAGAACCAAACATTATTCTTCAATTCAATTTTAAATGAACAATGTAAAAAGATGCATGTAGTTGAATTGAGAAATATATGTAGATATAATTCTATTGATTGATAAGTTATATCATTTATATCATGAACATCTAAGAATTCACATTTATTTATAGAAAAGTGCAATATGTATTAGTTAGCTCAGGGGTTAGTGTTATCATGCTATATAATGTTTGCTTCATGTTGTTGAATTTAGTATTGTCCTGGGTTATTTATGTCATCACAATATTTATTTTTTAATGTAACACAATTATATTCTTAGGGATTGGTTGTTCCAGTGAGAATTATTGTATGTTTTATGAACACAGCTTTGTTTAAAATTGTATTTTCTGTTATAGTTCTGAGTGATTTTTATTGAGAAATATGATACCACAACATCTTTATTTCTGCCCTATTTTACTAGTCCCAAAAATACTCTGGCAGGAGTCTATGGAGAATGCATGTTATTCCAAAATCAGTCCATCCTGAATGGGTTAATATACACTGTTTTGTTATAGTACATTGTATTTAAAAATTAATTTGTTAACGTGTATGTATCAGCTTGCATCAATACAGTCAAATTGAAATCAAAGTATGGTAAACAGTAGACAGAAAAATCCATCTCATTCTGGAGGGGTCCTTTACTATTAGACAGTCTCAGTGGACCTAACCCTCGGAATATAGACTAGGTAAGGTCTAGGTAAACAGTAGACCGAAAAAATCAGTCTATGTTTCTATGGTTGTTCTACTGAGACTGCGACTGCTAATGGCCCGGTCAGATATCAAGGGATAGCGGAAACGTATGCCCAACGAATAGAATATTTTTAAAAAGAGAACAAGACTGAAAATTTGTTCATATATTTTTTTGTGTGCATAAAATTAATTTCACAACCATATTTTTAGTCTTTATTTCTGTCTCTTTGTTTCATGTCTATGTTCAGTTCAGTTTATTTCACATTTCTTTAAAACAAATACATGGAATATACATTGGAAACAAAACAAAAAACAATATTCAAGAGCATAAATGAGAAATATAGAAAGAATAAGTGAAGTGGATGTCAGGGAAAGACAAAGGCTATTGGCCTGTCAATGCCTTTCCCTACAACTTATTGAAATGATTATAATTATAAATAACAAAATATGCATTACTTAGGACAAAAAACACATAGCACATAAAATGTTGGACTTGATTATGTACTTGACTGAATGTTTAAGGGGTAAAGGGGGTATTGGTCAAACTGAATTTTAGTATCTAAAACTAATTAAGTTATCATTAAAAACTAATACATGTAGTTATAATTAAAATACGCTTCAATAGAAGAAAACATTAAAACGCCAAAGTTTTATTTTAAAACAAACACAAGAGGGCCCCCTCCACAGACCAGAAAGTTTCAACCATTTTAACATTTAAAAATGTGAATGTGCTAATTTTTTGGTTAGAGCAATTATCCAAAAGAGAGATCCATCAAAAACAATTTTAAATACACTTTATTAATTGTAAAACTGTGCGGGATTTATGCATAGTTATTTTATTTTTGCAGAATGGAACAAAAAGTCTGCCTGACAAATTAAAACATTATTTTGAAATCAAATTTCACAACTCCGGGACTATTTGAAATGGAATGATTCTAATTTTAGAGGTCTAATTATAAAATATATTTTCAAATGGATCCAAAACCAACCACAATCTTCAGAAAGGAAATTTTGGGGAGAACCAATATTCAAGTATTATCTTTAACTTGACAGATGTTATTGTATCCCCCGAACCACTTCGGGGGATACTATGGATTTGGCCTCGTCGCGCCGCCGCCGCCGCCGCCGCCGCCGCCGCCGCGTCTGCCGCAGAGATTTTCTTGTGAACGCTCTACAGGTCCGAGTTCTTGTCCGATCATTTTCTAATTTGGTATGAAGGTGTATTAAGGAAAGAGGATGAAGCCTATTGATTTTGGTGTGGGGCGGAGTCCTGGTTGCCATGGTAACCATGATATAAAGAAATAGTTAAGATTACCTTGTGAACGCTCTACAGGTCCGAGTTCTTGTCCGATCATTTTCTAATTTGGTATGAAGGTGTATTAAGGAAAGAGGATGAAGCCTATTGATTTTGGTGTGGGGCGGAGTCCTGGTTGCCATGGTAACCATGATATAAAGAAATAGTTAAGATTACCTTGTGAACGCTCTACAGGTCCGAGTTCTTGTCCGATCATTTTCTAATTTGGTATGAAGGTGTATTAAGGAAAGAGGATGAAGCCTATTGATTTTGGTGTGGGGCGGAGTCCTGGTTGCCATGGTAACCATGATATAAAGAAATAGTTAAGATTACCTTGTGAACGCTCTACAGGTCCGAGTTCTTGTCCGATCATTTTCTAATTTGGTATGAAGGTGTATTAAGGAAAGAGGATGAAGCCTATTGATTTTGGTGTGGGGCGGAGCCCTGGTTGCCATGGTAACCATGATATAAAGAAATAGTTAAGATTACCTTGTGAACGCTCTACAGGTCCGAGTTCTTGTCCGATCATTTTCTAATTTGGTATGAAGGTGTATTAAGGAAAGAGGATGAAGCCTATTGATTTTGGTGTGGGGCGCGGTCCTGGTTGCCATGGTAACCATGATATAAATAAATAGTTAATATTACCTTGTGAACGCTCTACAGGTCCGAGTTCTTGTCTGATCATTTTCTAATTTGGTATGAAGGTGTCTTAAGGAAAGAGGATGAAGCCTTTAGATTTTGGTGTGGGGCGGAGTCCTGGTTGCCATGGTAACCATGATATAAAGAAATAGTTAAGATTACCTTGTGAACGCTCTACAGGTCCGAGTTCTTGTCCGATCATTTTCTAATTTGGTATGAAGGTGTCTTAAGGAAAGAGGATGAAGCCTATTGATTTTGGTGTGGGGCGGAGTCCTGGTTGCCATGGTAACCATGATATAAAGAAATAGTTAAGATTACCTTGTGAACGCTCTACAGGTCCGAGTTCTTGTCCGATCATTTTCTAATTTGGTATGAAGGTGTATTAAGGAAAGAAGATGAAGCCTTTTGATTTTGGTGTGGGGCGGAGTCCTGGTTGCCATGGTAACCATGATATAAAGAAATAGTTAAGATCACTGCTGTAAGCGCACATCGCCTTGTCTATTAATCAGACCCTGCTCGGAGGACAAACAGCGCGCGAGGCCTTGCCCAAAGGCTACTGCCAGCCTAGTAGAACAACGTACACCACCAAACTTGTTCAGTTCACAATATTACAACCCACAAAAGTGCAATGCAATTGGTTCGGGGGATACATGTGCTCGGCTGCGCGACCCGCCGAGCGCGCAATTTCTAGTTTGCTCTTACCTTCGCATATATATAGCCTACCCTCATCTACGTTTATTCCTTCTCTTATCTCCTTTCTCTCTCTTAATAATCTTTTTCTCTATTATAATGATTTTTAAAAGCCCCTGTGTCCCCAGCTTCAAAGCATTCCATATCCCTTTTCCCAGACTTGTTATGTATCATTCATGTAATTGCAAGTATAACTTTCTGGCTTGCGAGTCTTTTATTTTCATTATTTTACTCTATCAATGCAGGGTATACGATTAGAACTCTTGTAATCGATGTTTCCACTAAATATAATGTATGTACCATGATTGTGTTGCAGAAATGGCAGAAGGCACAGCTGAAATAAACATTCATGTATAGAAAAATAATTTCATGTTTTTTATAATTATTCCAGTGTGAATTTAAATCTTTCTTTGGTTTCATAATTGTCTAATCTTAGCAAAAGCAATATATTATATTCGCCATGGAAATTTCTAGACTATTTTGCTGGGATTCGACATGCCGTTACCCGTACTTTAAAAGGGGTTGTTTAAAAAAATGTAAGACTAATTTAACATTATGTTATTAAACCTGTCTTTCAAGATAGTTATAGGTATATATAAACATTTTTAAAAGACTTTATTACTATATACATATATATAAAAATACTTGATTACTTGATATGATGTGTATGGTTGCAATAATATACGGGTAGAAAATATATCTATACGGTTGTGTAGTAAGGTTATCTCATTATATGTTAATGGCCTTGTCCCACTGCAGAGTTTCTCCTTCGGTTTCCTACCCGTTTGACATCCGGAAGGTACTGGCAGAAAAAGAAATGATGGTTTCGAATGGACTAGTAAGTCTAGTAGGCTCAGTTACGCGTGAAACCAAAGGTCATCATGGAACTTTAAAATTAGCTACTGACCGTTTCGCCACATTTTGGTCGGATAGGAAACTTCAGAAAAAATGTGACCGGCTATAGCAAAACTCTGCACATAATGTGTATAAAGACTTATGATTGTAAAACTGAAACAATCATAATATCTTCGCCAATAATTGATCAATTTGTTAGAACAAAGCATCAAATGAAAACTTGTGACGAGGCCTTTCCCCCCGGGGGGGGGGGGGGGGGGGGGGGGGCACTCGAATTATTTTTTGACGGGGGTGTGCCGCACGGAAATCCGAAATAGGGGTCTTAAGAGCTGACTACAAGCACAAAATATAGGGTCTTTGGAGCTACAAAAACCCTGAAACGGGAGTTAAGGGGACTAAGGAGCAGACTAAAACTACCAAATACGGGCAAAATACATGAACTTGGAGCTACCAAAGACCTACGGAAACCCTCAAATGGTGGTCAAGGAGCTGACTAGAAGAAGAATAATGGACTTGAGGCTACTTAACTACCTAGCCAAGTCATTCCGGGGGTCTATGGAGCAGAATTTTTGAAAATCGGGTATCTTTAGAGCGGCAATCGGGTGTGAAAACGGGGTTCTTTTAAGCGGCACATACCCGTCTTACATTATACATGAGTGCCCCCCCCCCCCCCCGGGGGCCTTTCTAATGATATGAAAATCTACATTTTGATGTTTACCGACAAGTGCAAGGTTTTGCTATAGCCGGTCACAAATGGTGCAATGGGACTAGGCCATTTCAATTTTTCCCAATTTTAGCAAAAGTAACATATATTTATCATAATTGCCGTGAAAATCTTCTTTTTCGCGATCAAACTGATATTCAACTCGCCCACCTGACATGACATTATGTAGAGGTTACCAATGCAAGTACGTTTAAAACATTACAGACACATTTCACATTCATAAAAAGTTATATAAATCCAAAAAAATGGCTCGATAATTTAATAATAATGATGTGTCTGGTTGCAATAATAATACTGGTAGAAAATATTATATTCATACGTGTAGTAAGGTTCTCTCATCCTATGTACTGGCCTAGTCCCACTACACCGGTTCTCCTTCCGTTTCCTATCCGATCGAGCGAAACGGAGCCGAATTAAACGTATCCTTCTAGTCCATTCCGAACTTTGTCCACATCATTTCGTTTCCTGTTAGTACCTTCCGGATGTCAAACGGATAGGAAACGGAAGGAGAAACGGCCGGTGCAGTGGGAATATACCATGAACAAAGATGAAAGATGCTGGTACTATTAGGTTTGCACGTCTACATTTTGAGAGAGTTCAGGAATATCTAAGGGTATATATTGCACAGACATAGACTATGCTATGTTCTCTAAACACACATTTACACGAAGATCTACAAGTTATAAGAACGACAAGTATAGATTCAACGCAAGGGACCCCGAAATTGAAACTACCACATATTCCATTCTGGACTTTTGTTATGTCATGTTCATTGATGAGTTTAGTAAAATGATTATTAATATGTTCGTCATGATGTCTGTTCGTTAAAGTACACTTAATTGTGTATTGTGTATTGCACTTGGGATTGAACTGTCGCTGGGTTTGAACAAACGTCGGATCGCTGTTCCACTGGTCAATCGTACCATATCGCGCGGAAATCATGGCAAAATGTCTACATTTGATTGGAACATTAGTTGCTATATTTGTTCTGATGTCAGATACGATGTCAACAGCACAGCTAGGCGAGGCAGAGTCCACGGAAGTTGTGTCTCAAAATGTGGCCACACAGGTTGGAAGTCGCAATATTTTGATCATGTTCCAAGGATGTGGCCAGAAATCGAGTCTTTTTCAAATAGGTCTCACTTTGGGCGAGGCTCTTCGTTCCCGCGGGAATAACGTGACTCTTGTCGTGACTCAGACGAATGACTCGTCCGGAACGGAGGTCGATCGCGACGAAGAGACGAATGGGTTCCGAAAAATCATCATCGATTCCGAACGCGTGACTCGGGAATGCGGGCGCACAAAGAGCGCACTCGGGAAAGGGTCGTTGAGCGCTCGGAAGGAGATCGGTATGCAGCAGCTGCTGCCTCTGCTGGCCCCACTGAGGACAGGCTGCGACGTACTGCTGTCCAATCAATCGGCGATGAGCGAGATCCGCGAACTAAATCTCGACTTGATAATCGGCGAGTCTTTCTGCCCGTGCTACGTGATCCTGAGTCGACTCCTAGGCGGAGTTCCCTATGCGCACTTTCTCGTCGTGTCGCCTGAAGTCCTCCCGCCTGCCATGTTCCCGCAGACGGCAAGCTACATGCACGACAGATCAGTTTTCGAGCGACTCGGAACCATCGTGGAACAGATCAGTGTCCACCTGTTCTATTACAGGGTGTTCACGGGGTTCAGTCACGTGGCGCGCGCCTCGGGTGTGACGTCACTTGGAAGTCCGTCCAAGTTCGCTGCTGCTTACAAGAACGCGTCTATTTGGTTCGTCAATGGCGACCCGGTACTTGACTATCCTCTGCCGGTACCAGCGAACGTAGTTTTCATGGGAGACCTCATACCACACCCGCCTCGTGTCATTATGGACAAGGAGCTAAATAGTACATTGGAACAGCTACGTTCTATGGATAGTAAACTCTTGATCGTTTCCATAAACACGTTAGCAAGCAGTCACCTGGCTGGCGAAGTGGAAAGCAAACTAACGGCTGGTCTCGAAAGACTACCACTCGACACGCTGTGGCGCAACTCGAAGCGAAAATCCGAAGAAACCCGAAGAAACTCGAAGCTGGAGCCCGAGGATGCAGCTTCGCGACCAAGAGGCAAGATTCATTACACGGGATGGCTGAAGGACAACGACATGAATGATCTCCTCGGTAGGTGCGATAATAATATGATGATGATGATGATGATGAAGACGATTAAATGGTGATGATGATGCTGATGATGATGACGACAATGAAGATGATGATGAAAATGTTGATGGTGATGATGATTATGAAAATGTTGAAGGAGATGATAATGTTCATGATGATTAAGATGATGGTGGTGACGATGAGTTTTATGAAAATGATGGTGATGATGAGTATGAAAATGTTAGTGATGATGATGATGGGGGATGATGATAACGATGGCGATGATGATGATGATGATGATGCTGACGGTGATGATGATGATGCAAATGATGAAGATGATGATAATGATGGTGACAATGATGATGGCAGTGAATTGATTGTGATGATTGTGAAAATGATAAGGTTGGGCCGTCATCGAATTAACTAAACTTGCATAATGTCAATGCTATAAAATGACAAACTGCACATTTTCGACACGCATTGATTTTTGTCGACGCACATTTATTTCATGACAGGGCTCGACGACACTGTCGCATTCATCACCACGGGAGGGCGATGTGGCGTTATGGAGGCGATTTACCACGGAGTTCCAGCGCTGTGTCTGCCGCTCTACTCTGAGCACTCGGAGAACTGCGGCAAGCTGGCCGATCTCGGCATGGCCATCGTGCTCGATCTCCACTCGTTCACGGCAGAACAGATACACGATTCTATAATGATGCTGACGCAAGACACGAGGTACGTGATACGTGTGATGTGAAGGGGTGACGAGGTTATTATTGGTTCGGGCCAGTGGCGTAGCCAGGAATTTTGCAAGGGGGGTCTCCAAGTTGCGAGCGCGTAAGTAGGAAACAGGCAAAGCACCATCGAGACAGGAAACTTGGCTCTCGTTAACTTTTGTTTTACCCGATGCAACGCGGGAAGATATTGATTTTGCGCAGACAAAATATATGGCGCAATTTACAGATATATCTTGATTTTTCAACGGGCGAACTGAATCACTGGGAGAAGCGATTCGTAAATAGCGCCATCTTTCAGCTCTGCACAGTCAATCCTGTTTGAATAAAATGTGGTATAAATTGCAAACGAGAAACATTAACAAATCTAAATCAACACATTATTGTGTTGCTGACCAGTTTCTAGTCTGTAATAAAGTTATATGTGCTTGAAAGTGGTTACAAGTGGTAGATGACGGATGTGGTAATCTGTGTCAGATCCATGATTCACCTAACAAATAGAAGCCTATACAGGGTGGCCCCTCAAAAAACGGAACGGGGCACTTCCTAAAATATAATACAAAAATAATTATGTCCATCGGATAGGGTGTCTTTTCCAAGGAATAATGATACCAAGAACAGTCATTTTGGTCGTGGAGTTTTTGTGTTAGGGCGCTGTGAGTGACACCATGTCAGGTTCCCATTTTTGTAAATTTTTAACAGATCAGTGCCCGATAAATCGCACTTCCTGCTCGTCATAGCATCGAGCAACTATGCCCATTCTCTCGGTACACGGCTGAATGCACACTAACAATAGCGCGCGTATTGCTCGTTGTATGACGGGTAGTAAGTGCGATTTAACAGGCACTGACTTGGTAACAATTGACAAAAATGGGAACCTGATATGGTGTCACTCACAGCGCCCTAAAACAAAAACTACGCGACCAAAATGACTGTTCTTGGTATCGTTTTTCATTGGAAAAGACACCTTATCCGATGACCATAATCATTTTGTTACTTTATGTTGGGAAGTGCCCCGTTCCGTTTTTTTGGGGGGTCACCCTGTATACAGATGATCAAACGCATAACACTGACCTTTTCTATGAAGTGTGTACCATTGTTAATAATTATTTAAATAATAATTCGAGGTTCTACCTCTGTTTTATGCTTTCTTGGCTTTTACAAAGGCCTTAATTCTAAAGTTAATTACTGTAGTTATCTGTGTTATTGTTAGTACGAGATGAATGGAGAAAGTTATCTTTTATTTTTCGCCTGTATATAAAAAAGGAAAGAGTATACATCGTTATTATACAAATGTTTTTATGCATGATAATTTCATTTTGCAGCTACGAGGAAAACGCCTCCCGTGCGTCAAGCATCTTTCGCTCCAAGCCCATGCCCGCTGAAGACCGCGCTGCATTCTGGGTACACCACGTGATTCATCATCATGCCGCCCATCACTTGGTGGCGCCAGGAGACGGTTCCCTCCTAGAGATGGTCCTGAACATGGTCCTAAACTTGGGTCTCGTCCTGGTTCTAATCATCCTCTCCTTCGCATGGCTATTCTGGAAGTTGCTCCGTTTGATACTTTGGTTTATATCACGGCGGCACCTTTCCCCCAAACGGCGAGAGAAAACCGACTAGACCGACATTTTGACGGAAAAAACAATTATGAAAACGCAAAGAAGGAGCGAAGGCGAAAACCGAACGATCGCTGATTATGGATGCGTTTGAACCCTAACAAGTCGTTCATGATCAACAATAATATTTGTTTGTATACACATGGCTGTTTCGTCCAAAATATATGGCCGATTTGCAAATGATGTTGTTGTTGTTGAAACGTGGATGTATACAGAATCCAACCCTTTATATTCACACACACAAACACACACACACACACACACACACACACACACACACACACACATATACATATATAATAACAGTACATTTTGCAGCGATTTTTAAAGCATGATAAATTAAAGGTCTCAAGTGTTGTATTTTAACATGTAAAGCTTGTAGTTCAGCTCGATGTATTCAAGTTGAATACCTATGTAACATAAAATGAAGACAGGCGTATAATCTCATCTTTGTGGACAAATATCTTGTTTATGAATGTTATTTTACAAGTGCAAGATATTACATACAATTCATTTAATGTTCGCATTGTCAGCATCAATCTATAATGCCACTCTTCATGCCAATAACAACACAAAGAAATCTGTATCAAAATATTCACCACATAGTTAAAGGACAATGAAATCCGGACAAATTGTTGCATGCACTATTAGACACTAAATATGATGAATAGTCCCTGAACATTTGAGCACAATCGGTCAAGAAATAAGAAAACTGGATCTTTGAAAATAGCCATTTATTTCTACGAGTGACTCAAATTGGCAACACACACTGGCAAAGTTGTGGACCACTCCCCATATGTTTCAAATTTCAATTTGTTTAAATTTTCTCAAAATATATGTTTACTCTTCGTTTGAGCTTAACATAATGTTTTGTATAATACAATTATACACAACATATTATGATATTGGTGAATGGAAAAGTGTGCCTATGAAGAAAACTGTAAAAATGTGAATATTTGTGTACAAAACATATGGGGAGAAGTCCACAAACTTATCAGAGTGCGTTGCCAATTTGAGTTCCCCATAGGAATAAATGGACATCTTCAAAGAGCCATAGTTTTCTTGTTTCTTGCCCGATTATGCTCTAACTTTCAGAGATTGTTCCTCCTAATCTCTTTAAGTATATGAAAGCAACAGTTCGATTGGGTTTCATTGTCCTTTAACATGATAAACTGGCAATACAGAATTATTTATATCCATTATTTAAAAGTCGAATTAATGCAAACATTGATTCGGTATTGCGTTTCCACAACTTGTCCAACATAATAACTTATCGACATTAAATACACCTTCTACTTTGCAATGCTTACAAATTATAATATCAAACTCGAACGTACATATAAGATCTATAGTTAAAATGTTTTATTGGATTAAGTAGAATTCTTGGTAAATCGTCACATCAATATCGCAGTTCCTGAACTGCTATACAATCATAATACTCTTTCTTCAGAATAGTTTATACCATTTACCAATATGTCATCAGTTCAACTAATGTAGTCAAAATTCAAAGCATTATTACATACAAATACTGATATGGTCATAATTATCTATCACTTTGATTATGTCATTGTGAATGATAATCAAGTTTTACATTAAATTCACTTTCTTGCGTTATACATTATTGTGATTAAAAGAAGAAAACTATATTGGCTCTTGGATAAAAGTTCCTGCCCTTGTATTGTGAACTCAAAGTGGCCGCTGAGTAGTAGTAATTCCTGCAGTTGAATTCCTGGTTGTATTAACCCGTTCCCTGTGCTAGATTTTGCAATTCCCATAGAGTTAATGCAGGGCACACCAGGTTTACGTAGACAATGGGTTAACTTGTTCTCAAACGTTTAAATTTGTATTTATACCTATTAATGTTTCACATGCATTATAGGTGTGACTTTGTAACTACGTGTAGTTATTTTCACCGTCTTATTAAAATATACGGCTCTAAAGAATGATGCATCATATTTACGTTGTTCTCTGGTTGTATAACAATTCCATACGGCCATCAGGTGATTTGCATACATCCAATTAAAGAGAAAAGAGAAAAATACAGTGTTACATCTACCTTATGTATAATAAACCCTTCTCCTCCATGCATTATATATGTTTCACATATTGTATGACAAGTATCACACATATTGAAGGAGTACACCACATCTCTTCAGTATTTAGTTTCCTGCGATGTTATCATATCATCCATTACTTTGACTGCAGACAAATTTATCAAGCATTTGTGATACGGTCATTATGATGATATTATATCATCCACGCCTATATATATGTATGACACAAAACTGCCACTAAGTTATATAGATAATAATCATAATATATAATTATAAAATGGGTAGAAGAATCCCTGCATGCTGATTGGTCAATTAGCGTGTACAAGTTTTTACCGATGCATGGCTCACTTTAGTTTGATTTTCACAGTCGTGTGCGCTGATTTTATAAAACAAATGCTACACAGGCATATTTCGTGGTTCGAAAAGAAAGAAAAAAATCATATTAAAACAAAATTTATTTCAAAATTGACATAAATTTGTTTATATACTTTTTTTTTAAATGTAATACAAAATTAAATCATTCAATTTTTAATTTTTTTTTATTAAATTGACCATTAAAAAAAAATATATATATATATTTTTTTTCCCCCAGTCATGCGTCGGTAAATTTAGCCATGCGTCGGTACTTTTACAGGCATATGCGTCGGTAAATTTAGCCATGCGTCGGTACTTTTACAGGCATGCGTCGGTAAATTTAGCCATTTAGCAATTACTGGGAAAAAGTTTGATTTTCACATTTGTTTGCGCCCATTTTATAAAACAAATGCTGCACAGGCATATTCCGTGGATCGGTAAGAATTGGATGCACTCTTTTAACTTTGGGATGGTCTAAAACCCAATCGCTGCGCTCGTGGATTTAAACCATTCCAAAGTTAAACTCGTGCACCGATCCACTCATGCCTGTGCATCATTTGTATAATAACCAATAAATGCTTACCATAATTATTATGATAATACATGTATTAAAAAGATTATATAACTGGCTTATAGATCATTTACAAATAAAAAAATTACTTACTAAGGTCAAACGGCAAGCAACTAAAGACCCTTCGTGTTAGTCTTCGATAAAAGAGGTTGGATTAAAGGATGCTCCAATGATCGATGTAATTACAATATTATAATATGGCTCGCATGATTTAGTATTCATCTGTTCAAAGGTGTGGTTGGCTACCATACATCCACGAATTTGTAACGCATCTGACGAAATAAAGAAGTGTTGAGGGCCCGTCCTTATAGAGGTCCACCAGATTCACGTATAATGTAATATGGGCATTAATTCGTTTTCATAGTATAGGTCTAGGCGGAAGATCAGACCTTCCTACACCGAAAATTAGTCTCTGTTCCGACGGTTGTTAAACGGTGAAGTCTGCGTCCAGTTCCACTGACCATATGGGGTGGTAGAACGAAGTCTGGTTCATAAATGAAAACCCCATGTAGAGTCGGTTATTTATAACTAAGACCGAACCTATCCTGATTGCCTGGTGTCAACGAGTGGTAAATAAGTAGTTGAACTAAACTAAGCCCTCATTCCAGGTTACGGACCATTCATTATGCTAGACAGCAGTCGTCAACTCTCTGTCATCCTGTTTGCGAAGTCGTCGATGATTTCCGCGCCGATGCTTACTGCGCGGTCTCTCGCTTTCGGATGCAGAAATCGACTCGTCGCTGCCATTGCTGCTGAAACCAGACAACGATACCGATGATGATGATGGCGCCACATCAGAGGCGTTGTCCATCCTGGGCGACGACGATGACTTCGGAAAGCTGGTCGATCTCCCCCCAGTCTTCATAAGGAGGATCTTGTTTCCGTCGAGGTCCGTAGTCTGCCATCGCTTCTCGCTGATCGGACTGCAGACGTTCGGCAGCAGCGGCACGAGCGCACCGATGTCGCGGACCTTGAACTGGAGGATGACATCCTCCAGAGGTTCGGGGTCGTAGGCGGCAGGCAGCCGCTTGAGCGACAGCTGGATCTCGAGGTTGCGGTCGGTGTTAGAGAAGACTGTGAAGTAGCAAAAATCCTCCTTCTGACACTGTACGCTCACGCCCAGAATGGTCGTGTACAGTTCGATGGTGCTCGACCAGTGCCGATCGGACACGAAGAGCTGGCATCGGAGCCGATCTTTGCCGAAGTGCACCTGCCGAACTGCCCACAGGGGCATGCTCTCGGCGTGCGCATAGTAGTCTTGGTTGTTAGTCGGGTACGGGACGGCGTTCGGGCCAAGCTCGGAGCGGTGGTGCAGCGCCCAAGGTTCATTCTGAAGATATCCCTGGGCGCTCTCCAACCTCTCCGCGCCGACCTCCTCCTGAATGAACACCACGATGGCGAGAGCCGGGATCTTCGTGCAATTGTCGTCGTCGTCGTCCTCGTCGTCATCATCTTCCTCGCGGGGCGTGCGCATGTTGGTGCTGCGCTCGGCGTAGTTGAAGATGACGTATCGAGGCACGATGGACTTGGCCAGCGGGCGGAGCAAGTTCTTCAGTCCCTCGGATTGCCCTGGGTCAGTGATGAAGTGCACGGTCAGACGGTACGGGTCACGTGGTGCAGATGAGGGTGTGTTGGTTCCTGTAGTAACGACAACGAAATTAAATATAATGAAGATACAAACTATTCTATTATCATTTATCGTTGTCGCTGTTGTGTTGGGTAGGTTCATTTTTCCTTTCGTTTTCGTTTTCTATTTCTGTTTTTTTTGTTTTCATCGTATTTTCGTTGGCATATCTTGGGCATGCTACCATCATGTTCATCCAAGACATCCATGCTATTGAACGTACGCCACTGTCCCCACCCCCACATGTACCTCCTTTCAAGGACGAAGTGCATCAACGTGGACAAAGAAGGAGAGATTTTCATTGTACGCTCACATTATACCCCACGCAAATATGTCACGTGACATGTAGTTAGGGTCATAATAGCTAATTATAGTAATTGTGGTATATACTCGAGGACAAAACAGAGACAACTATCATTTGCTGGAGTCAAATGTATATGTGTCACGATTGACTACGGGTCAAGATATTATGCAATTTACATGAATATTTAAAGGGATCTAGCAGCTACATATATTAAAGGGCATCAAGCGTGGGGATGCTACATAGCGGGTCGCCATTTTGAACTGGGCTAGTTTGCGCGCACCGCATGACACTGAGCTAACGTGCATTACGCACCGTGCGCAACGCGTACGCAAGATGGCGCCACGCATCTGATTTGACGAATCTGAACTACCTTTAATGTGTCACCACATGCCAAAATGTACATGGGTTGATACAATGTGAACCACTTTTTTTTAGACATAGTCTGATATGCCTACTGATGACGTGTAAAAGTTTCACGATAACAAAAACGTCAACATAATGGTCAAGTAATTATAGGAAAACAATATGTTATTCAAAGTGCTTTGCCATAGTTGTATACACAGTTGAAATAAGTATCAGGTTTTGTTCAATGTAGTAGATTTTCGTAAAAGGAAAACGTGACAGCCAAAAATTAAAACAACTTTTACAGTTGCAAGTGCAAGAGATTGATTGGTCGATGACTCGATGCAGGCCACTTGCTAGACGAGACAACTGACGACGGGTTTATCATAATCTGTATTTCCGTGATCTGACATTTCCACTGGTATAATGTGAAAATTTAATGGTAATTGAGTGTCATATATGACCTACACAGCAAAAAAAAAATTTAAACAACTTTTTAAACAGCCAAAAACGCTGTTTAAGCCGGTCCCTCTAACAACATTGTTTAAAATTTTGAACAACCAAGATCTTTTTTTTTTTTTTTTTGCTGTGTAGTAATGAGCGAAAATGCAAAGTGATATTCACTAAATCATTGCACTGTGCACACAGTGAAAATTATCCCTATAGAGAATTATAATTCCTTCCACTTCAACCATACATATCTTTTTAACGAAAGAGAAGTTTGGAAAACAGAAACCGGTTCCATACTTCTATTGGTATAACAAAATTAGATATATGAGAACCGAAAGAGTTCATAATGTATTTTGTTCGAGGTTGGTGTGTCTAGATCTCTTTAAGATATATTTTCGTTTCGCTATGTATAGAATCGGGTTTATTCATTCAAGATTAAAGGGATCTAGTAACTTGTGATGAGTGGTTAATATAATGTATATTGTTGTTATCTGGCCGAGTGTGAAAATTTCAAGTTAAATGGACGTTATATGGCCGAGTATTGAGCAAAAATGCAAAATGATATTCACATACTCATTGCACTCACTTTCTACACGGTGTTGACGATCCAGTGGATAATTTAACATCTGAACACTTCAATCGTAAATACCTTTTTAACGAAAGGGAAGTTTGAAAAACCGAAACCTGCCCCATGCTTTTATTGCGAATACGAATACAACAGGATATAAGGGAACCGCTATAATTCTAATTGGATTTAGAGGATTTGGACAATGTTATTAAGTCCTTTTAAACATGATCATGCAAAAATTATCATTAGACAAACATTTCAATCAGGCTGCAATTACAATTAAAAAAACGAAAAGTATTGTATTGATACAATGCGTTCAAATAAACCAACTGCGTAATACTATGTCGATTATGTGATAAATATAACGAGCGCTGGCCGACATCTTTAAACCAAAAACACAGATGAAGGAATGTAAATAATTATAATAAAACTATCCAACATAAATAGTCAGCAATCACCAAATCATGCATGTCGTATAAAGAATAGCAATACATAATCGAGAGTTTAATCAAGATTCATCAATGCAGTTTACGTTATGTCATGTTAGTGGCAAACATGTTGTCTTCACAAATCACAACCTCAACCCGAATCGGAGATGGCCACATGCGGAGAAAGTTAAGAAACTGTTAATCCTTCTTCAATAAGTGTCTGTATTATTCCCAGCAAATTGCCCCTCATTTCGTTAAAATCGAACAAAGAATGAAATTTGTAATCGCAGATGTTTTTTTTCTTTTCGTTTTGCTTGTGGTATTATAGTAGCCGATAAAGAACGAATACAAAGGATGAAAGTCTGCGAGAGATTTTTGTTGAAATCTTGGCGAATAGATGCGGTTCATGGATGGTGGTTGACACAGTCAATTATCTTCAATAAAAACGCATTGACCTCCTTACAGAATATCACATGATGATGTGACATTCGAAAGAATAACAATGTTGATGTTATTTAATTACCTATAATAATATCATCAACAACAACTACCATAGGGCAAAAACGCGTTTTTGCCCCCCCCCCCCCCCAAAAAAAAAAAGAAAAGGAAAAGGAGTGGGAAAGAAAACATGTATGAGCTAAGACTTGTTAAATCTAACGTTCATAAACTAATTTATACATCCATTTTAAGTTTTAGCTGCGTTGGGTGCGTACTCACCCCCCCCCCCCCCAAATTAAGTACGGTTTGCATGGCCTCGAGTCCACTTGTTATTGGTCTCGATCCGTGGCCGCGAAAACAATTTGGCGACGCCCCCCCCCCCCCCCCCCCCCTGAGAGTGTTGGTCTCGAGAACAATTTGGAGGCGGTCTCGGCCTGGAAACAAAATTATGTCGGACACCCCCCTTAGGTCTTTGCCCCCCCCCCCCCCCCCCTAATCCCAAACTGCTTTCGGCAACACTGATAACTACCACCGTTTATACAATTCGCGTGTTGTGACAAACACGTGAAAATTACAGTTTGATGTTTATTTTTAGATTCTAAGTTACGTCAATATACAAAACGAATGTAAAACTATAAAAACAAAAGTCAAAGTACAATTACCAGAAATTAAAAATAACCCGTCTTTTTGTATACGTATACATATTCCAGAGCAAATCCCTACGTCATAAAGGGTGGACACTTTTGTGATTTCTGATATATGCAGACTATGGATGTAGTCTAGTATTGTTTGGTTTAGTTGCTGGGGTAATTATGGACTTAGAAGGTGGTTTATTTAGGGCCATCTTGGTCTGGTAAAAAGAGGAAACCCTATAACTTATCCTACCCCCTTCCGCCTCATTGCACCGCCGTTATTCTGCGTGCCTTTATTTTGTCTGTATATGTCCCGGTTGTTTTCTTCGACGTTTTCCCATCAGAATCTTTCAGAAGCCATTTGTAATATATCGATTTATTTTCATTTCAAACGAAGCGAGATCCACTATAGTCAATTTAGAATCGTTCTTTGATGGACGCTGCCCCCAGCACCCATAATGGACACAATGTAAAACATGCAGAACTATAATATAAGGCACACGATAGAAATCTTAATTCGGGGTTGTTTTCTTTGTAGTATAATGTCTTTATTATTTAAAAACTTGTCCGGTATATGGTGATCGTTATTTGAATGTAATCATTGCAAGCTTTTGTCATAAATAAGCGATGTTGGTAAAAAACAAAACAAAACAAACACACAAACAAACACATTGTCCGTACATTTACATCAGCGACTAATGATTGCGACTGAATTAGATTTACTTTGTAAATAAGAGAAGATATGGTACGTTGGAAATATATTTCCTGAAGATATAACAATTCCTGATTCTACTAATGTTAGAGTTTTACTTTAGATTAATCATACATCAGTGGTCAGTATGTGGTGTTGGTGTAATTGGCGGTGGAGGGGTAGGGGGGTAGGGGGTAGGGGGTTGGGGTCTACCCGGACAGAAGGGGGGGGGGCAGACCTGGGACGTCTATATCACTAATGGAAAGTATGTAATCTGTTTCTTTAATTTATTTGTATTCCACCAAAAGGAGCATTGGGGTGGGGGAGGGGGTTCTACTTCACAAATAGTGCTACCCCCTTCCCATGAACCGACTTACTTGGCCCGTATATAATATACAAAATACAACCGCACGAATCTCTCAAAAGACCGCTCGGGATATCGACCGTAACGGACATGTCATAGCGATAAATTGCTCTATTTCAAACCAATCCAACGATCCATTAATCCGCGTTGATCCCGACGTGTCCAAATCGAATCGAATTTGTCTTCATTCTTCACCCCCTCCTTTCTCTTCCCTTTCACGTTTTCTCCTCATTTGATCGCAACAAAAGGCGTGACAAGAGACCGGGATAACCGCATCGATCCGAGGCGATGCCGGGTGACGGGGGCCGCTAGTCTCGGGTAATGGACTGATGGACTGGACAAGAAAGGAGGAGGCTCATGCATCGATTGGTCGCTGTGACCAGCCTGATCAAACTAGACCCAACAAAATATACCCATCATCCATTTATTTGTCATCGCTCCTTTCAAAACAAAGAAGAAAGCCATAATTCATTGACTAGAAGTAGAAGTATGGATGTGTATTCTTTTGCATCACCATGAACTGATGAAGATTTAACCATGTTTCAGAAACTGGTTAAAATGCAATAAACCGATAAAAACATTTTTACCAATACTAATTGCGATAAAACCTGCTGAAAAAACCAATGACAGTAATGAGAAAACGTGTGATACTTCTTATCATATCTTCAAACTGTCATCGATATGCAATGAGAATGGCATCATTTAAAAGACAATATGTTGTGATATGACTGTAGGTTTATCTTAAAAATGACGAAAATAGCGTTTATTGTTTTTTTTGCATTTAAACTCTACACTTCTAATAACGGAAAGGTTAATGTGTTTGAGCTATAATAAAACAGTTCTACTTTATTCTCCATTATATAAGTGCCTGGCTAGAAGGCAGAAATTATGCACCATTTCCTAATTCTCAAGGCTCGAATTCGGGACATCGCCTGCAGGAGGGGGCACTCTAACCTAACTGTTATATCAGTCAATATAGAGATCGAGGGACTTAATTCGCAAGACTATGCATGGGACTAACCTAAAATGGCCCTCTACTTCTCACTAGAGCATGACAACAGAAATGCTTTAAAGAAATCTTCTGACGCGGACATAATTTAGAAGGATAAATAGCTCACCCGACAAGTTTTCTTAATGGATAATTCGTGGGTTTCGATCTCCAATGCGCCCGATATAATAAACGTCTGTCTTATTCAATTATGCATAATCTATTTTTTATTCATTAATTGTTTTTTTTTAAAAACAAGGCCGGGTAATTATTTCACAGCCCGGTTGACTCTTAAAGGGATTTAGTAACATTGTCCATAGCCAACTTACTTAGAACTCTAGTGGTTCTCTCATACTCTGCCATGTTGTATTCGTATTCAAATAAAAGCATGGAACAGATTTTTTTCGAATTTCCCTTTCGCTAAATTGCCCCCCCCCCCCTCCCTAAGCCGCGTCACTGCTTGCAATCTCTAGTGGTTCTTTCATGCCTGGATGTTTTCCTCTATATAGAATTATGAAACCCTTTTATCAACCCTTTGTCCGTATTATGCAGATGTCAACATAGTTAGATCACATAAAGTGATTCACAGGGGAAAAAAATATCAGCAAAATAGACCTAAGAAATGAACACATGAAGGATATTGCCCCTTTATATACGCGCTCTTTTCTTTTGAAATTGGCGGATTAATGTCATGCTAGTTCATTACGTAATAATGTCCATTGATTCACCTTATATGAACGTCATATCAAAAAGTGTATAATTCAGCCTGCAATAGTATAATTATTAGGATAATGTGCTATTTTTTCCTAGTATTATAATAACTTGTACAAGCCGGTAAACAACATGAGGATATTCAAGTGTAAAGCCAAAAATATAGCATCAGCTACTAGTCTTAATCCGTCTGAAATGTTTGATTTACCGAGTACTAATTTGTCTCCGTGTCATTCTTGTTCATATTTAATAAATAAACTCTACAAAATGAATAGCCATGTTACTAGTCCCAAACATCGATATTGTATCGGAAATCATTTAAAGTTTGAATAAAAAAGAATAGTGCTGTAAAATGTCATAATTGTCGACCCTCACTTAAACACAAACTTTTTATATCGGTCTTGGGGATTGTGTTTCAGAAAAGATAGCAATCTGCTTGAAATTTACCTTCATTGTAGCTCTCTTGCAGTAACTGCATCGTCGAAATGGGCTTGACGTTCGTATGAGCTCCAGTACAGGCCCACGACGACCGTCTCTTGCTGCTCTGGTATGCGGCGAGTCGTCGATCACTCTCGGCGTTTGATAATGTCGCGCCGTCGTCGTGGTTGTCTGCGTTGGACGTCAAAGACGCGTGTGTGTCGGACGTCGTCGAAGAGGGTGAAGGAGGCGCGTCATCAGGAGCAGCGACCACGTTGATGAGCGGGGGATTCATTAGGGGTGGCGACGGGTTTCTCTCCGGAGTCTGTCCTCCATAGATGCTGGAACGCGGCGAACGTGGGAGATGCAGGCTCGGCAGGATTGGCGCGATCGTGCCCTGCGACGCTCTCCTCCGCTGCAGGTACTTGGCGCGCGCGTTGGGCGAGGTCAAGTCAACGACGTTTAATGATGTCCTATCTCCGATGTCTTTTCGTTGCTCATCCTCATCTTCCTCTTCGGAGCCGGCTTCTCTGATCGGAGGCTGCAGTTTCTCGCTCTTGAGTAGCAGCTGATGCTGGCGGATTTCTCTGGCGAAAGAGTTGTCTTCCACCGCGCTCATGCCCATGTTGCTGATGTCAGCCAGCGAGTATCGTCTTGGTCGTCGTCCACGGTTTGGAACGTCCAGAAGAGAAGACGGCGACGACGCGGCTGATGTCGGTGCCGGCGTAGTTGGAAGAGAATTGGACCTCTGCAAGGCATCTACCGTGGTGGGATTTTGATTGCCCATAAGTACACCGTTATTATTGCTGTCATTAAATGGGATGTCCAAGTGTGGCTCTTTACGCTCCGAGATCTTGTCGCAGCTACCATAGCGCCTCCCGAAGTGCTTCTTCGATGGCGCATCTGTTGCGAGGTTTCTATGGGATTGGGAGGCGACCTCTTGTATCGCCGTGTTGGCCAGCGAGTGTCTTCTCCGAGACCGAAATCCAGTCGGTGGCAGGGACAACAAACTGCTCGTCTTGGCTGCGGTTGGCCCCTTGTCTTGCACAGGTGTTGGCCTGCTGTTACCCCCAACCATCTTGTAGTCGTCAATCACGTCAGGTACTTTAGGGTTATAATTCTGCGTCAAAGTGTTGTTATCGTCGCGCAATCGGGAACGATCATTCCTACAATCATTCTTCGTATTGTTATTCTCCTCTGCCTCAGGTTGCAGACATTGTCTATCATAATTCCACTCTGTCTTGATTATATTCACATTTCTTACCGATTCGCTCATAGGCGAGGTAGCTGGCATTTGCGAAAAACCCGGAGCATGCTGAACGTGTTCGCGCTGTTGTGGCACTTGTAAACTTGTCCCAGTGCTCTCGGTACAACTACTGTTTACCTTGTTAATGCGATTAGAGGTAATGACATTCGGGTTACCCCCTTTAATACCAGGGTCTCTATCCAAGCCTTTATCTCCGGGAATAATGTCCTTAATCCTCTTCCCCATCACACCCTCTGCTGGTTTCTCTGAATGACTTCCTCTGTCAAGATCGGTGCCACTAATCATCGCGGTTTGCTGTAATTGAGACGAGTCCGGAGCGCTCTCCTCTTCACCGATCAAATTCAATAGATCAAATGACCCCATGTCTCCATAATCGGCGAAGATGTTGATGGCCTCATCCAGTGAGGGGATCACATCGCCCTCGACCTGCGTCGCATCCATGATGCGATTAGAGGAGGTATCTTGGTGACCGTTCAGAGAAGTCCCATGCATACATGCAGCGACAATTTCGTCACCCGTTTTGGACGAGATGCGTTATTTGCACCAAAAAAAGATGTCAGCGTGTTAATTACGCGATAAGTATACAAATGAGCAAAATCGGAAGGTTTATGCCACAAGAGTACATGAAATATAAAGATAAATGTTCAATACCTCATTCCTATTATCACAGATACACATGTTGTCATCCGTCCTCAATAATCTGTCAACACTTTCAATATTATTCTACGAACTCTACAAAGAAATCCGTTTCAGTGGGAGATTTATAACCGACCTTTTCAATCCGCATTTCGTTTCATCTATTAATCACAACTTTTTCGTTCACCCAGTATAATTACGAAACAAAGGTCCACTGGAATCGCGTTTTATCAGTCACTCGAAATTATGAAGAATATACCATGAAATAATGGAGAGCCGTATTTCACGGCTGCTCATCCTCTCTAGATCTCCCTCGTACCAGATTTCTGAAGTCAATTTTCGCATTCAAAGGACCTCCGGTGCAAGAGCGCGTGTACTTTGTGACTCGATTCTTTTGTGGCCGCTTGCTATAAAGCGTCCCGCGGCTTTGCTTCAGTGTGCGCTAATCCATCGATTTTTATCCCCCGCAACTTAACGCCCATGAAGACCCTTCTGTGAGAATACTTCTGTGGCACGATGAAAGGGTCGAACAGAGCGCCACAATAGCGCCGGATTTCACTTTATTAGGGACCATTTTCTCTGCCCAGCAAGAAGCATCATCAAGAAAATCCATTCAAATGAGATTTGAGAAATCTACTAAACATAATAATGCCCCATCAGTGCAGCACAAGTTGCTACTGCTTTGTTACTGATTGGTGAGTGGCTACTTGTCAAACAAGAGGTAGAATATTAGAGAAATAAGCAGGCCTTAACGTGTATCTTTAAATTAAAAACTTGTATAATAAAACATACACAATGACGATAACGACGAAGATAGTGAACAGTATAAGGCCAACAATAAACATTTTAACGTGGAATATAGTTTCTTTGGAATGTAATTTTGTTGATAATTGGGGCCCAGATTTATTCCGATCGGATATATTTATTTCAACCGTTTCTGAACCGATTTTGATCATATAAAGTTTATTCTGCCATTAAAATTGTATGCTCTTTCAAATTTCAAATACATCATATTACAAAACAATAGAGTTTACGTGTCTAGCCAAACATTAACTAATCACAATGAAGACTAACAAAATAACAACAAATAAAAAAAAAAATTTGCTAAACCAATCTGTTTGCATGAACTTTGCATTATTGATATGATACGTCAAGACTCAGAGGACAATGAAATCCTTGCAATGGTTGTTTGATCTATATTACGGTTATAACGCTATCGTCATCTTGTAGACCTAAACCGTCGACATCAGAAGGGTTAAATACAGTAGGGATGCTTTTAATTTGTTTATAGACGTGTAATGATGCGGTCTGAAGCCCGGGTTAATTTGAATCGATCTGTTGAGCAGGTCACTGTCAAGATGTTCTGCGTGTCAACACCAACACCAAAGACCTGGCAAACCTCGTTTTGTACGTCTTAACCCATAGGCGTAGGCGGGTGGGGGGGGGGGGGGGGGGGGGGGGGTGGGGTTGCGGGGCTGCAACCCCATGGAGGTTTGAAAACGTTTTTATTCGGGCAAAAAGTACCCAAATTCGGGCAAATCATGTCGTATTCGGGCAAAAGTCATGTTACATTTGGGCACAGTCATGTTACGCACGGACAAACTCATGTTATTTTAGGGAAATACGACGTAATTTCTGGGGCAAGAAAACCGTCCCCTATTCGGGCAACATCATCATATTTTTGGACTTTAATGATAAACAAAATATCGGCCATATAAGAGGTGACGACATTCTTTTTTTATGTGCTTGTCGGGTGAAAATGGAAAGGATAATTATTCGGGTAAACGGACCTCAGCCACCCTTAGAAAATGTGCTCCTACGTACGCCCATGTCTAAAACCAGAGCCGTATGCTGTAAATGCTCTGCACGTTCGCCTAATACCCCCGTCACATTAGCTACGCTCTCGCGCCGACCTAGCGCCGCTCCTAATCCCCATTCATAAAATTGGAAGCGTGGGGAGGACGTGGGGAGAGCGTGTTGAGGTCGTGTGGAGAGCGGCGTTCATTGTTCGCTATTGTTTAGATCGTACACTTTTCTCGGCCGCTCTGGCGCCGCTCCCGCGGCGACCAAGTTAAATTAGCAAATTGGCAACGCAGTGGGCAATGAATGGGAAGATTATCTCACATGCGTCAATAGATATCCTTCCATGAATAGCTCGATGAACAAAAGAGCAGGACGTAGCTAGCTCGGCGTTCGCTTTGGACATGTTGAAAAACAAACTTGGGGCTTCGGCGTCCTGCTCTTTGTTCAGGGGCTATTGTATGTCCATGCATGGGAGGATATCTTTTCACACAAGTGTCATAATCTTCTCATTCATTCCCAAGTTGAACAAAAGACATTCTTGCAGATCTATTCCAGCACTTCTGCTAGTGGACGCTATAGATTGCGAAGTTTGACACGTTTCAACTATAGGTAAAATGATATCACAATTTAAAATGGCATGTCCGGGAAAAATAATGTACATTTGGGGGAAACTCAATTTCTGGCTAAAAATGAATGGGGACATACGCACACCCTATGTATGCATTATGAACACATATTTCCCGCAAATATATGATTGTTTTGTCCAAAATCTACCACTACTACTACCACCACTACCACTACTACCACTACTACCACTACTATCACTACTACTACCACTACTACCACTACTACCACCACTACCACCACCACCACTACCACTACCACTACCACTACCACTACCACTACTACCACTACTACCACCACTACTACCACTACTACCACTACTACCACTACTACCACCACTGCCACCACTGCCACCACTGCCACCACTACCACCACTACCACTACCACTACTACCACTACTACCACTACTACCACTACTACCACTACTACTACTAATGATAGTAAGCAAATAATTACCGTTGGTGAAGGCAATGGCACAATCTATCACTTCCGAGGCAATCTGGATGTAGCTATCTTTCCGAAGCGAAGCTGAGGAAAGATAGCGTATACATTCAGATTGCCGAGGAAGTGATGGTTTGCCATTGCCTGAAACCAAAAGGTGATTATTTGCTTTATATTCTACATTGGAAACATTTCACTGGTAGCTAGGTCTACGAGAAAGACAACTTAAACTGTTTTTAATGTCTAGGCCTAGACTAGTTCTAACAACACTAACAGTAACACTACAGTTACCGGCACTACTAGACTTTGATCTACTTACCAACAATGGCTATTCCAATATAAAATGAAAGTGAACTCCAACTCCAAGTCAGACTCCAAGAAAATTGTAATCAATGATGATGAAACACTAAAACAGTTCATAAGTCAACGTTCTAAAGTCTAAACGTCAGAGTCATGGCAAGCGGTGTACGATACATATTGCAAAGTACGCATTACATTTGTAATTCGCGCCACACACACACATCCGCGGTTGCATTGAATTGACCGTGCATTTTGCATGCAGTGTGTGGTTATTCAAATCCCGTATTAAATGAAGCAGACGGTACCGTACCCGGTACTACCATACCTACAATACAACGGCAGTGTTGGAGTCGTCTTCTATGTATGGTCTGCTGAATAGTGCGGAATGTGAATACACACTCTCCACAGCAATTCAATGCAACCGCGCGCATAGAGTTATCGCGCCACTTATTGGTATTCAATTCAATGGCATGCAACCGCGGAGTGTAGATAGTACTTTTTATCTAGTGAGTGCAACGCACTTTCACCCAAGATATCTACAGAGTGTAACGAATGGGCAAAACTATATTTCATCACGTGATTAACTTTTGACCAATCGTAGAGCAAGATTCTTAGTATGTGGAATATAATCAACAATAATAACCCTCCCCATTCCCTCCACCCAACCTCGTGAAACGCACTGAGTGTGTTCAACTACATTCGTACATGGTATGGATCGCACAGAGCGCACACTAACCAAGGACCTTTCTATAAATACCTCCTTGGTCTAAGTGTGCCGTCACACTATAGCCACGCTCTGTCTGCGTTCTCGTACTTATAACAAAAAACAACATTTTTTCCAAAGCGCAGGGGAAACGCCGACAAATCGAGCGATTAATGACACAATGGTAGCTCGTTCCCGCTCTTGCCACGACCTGAACACGCTCTGCGTACGCTTTGGCCACGCTTTCCGAGCTATTCACTGTGCACGCTTGGTGTATCTTTAACAATAGCTCATAACAATGAGACGAGGTCATTTGCTCTACGCTCTGTCTGCGTTCTCGTACTTATAAAAAAAACCAACATTTCTTTCAAAGCGCAGGGGAAACACGATCTCCATGCACACGCTCTGTGCGATCCAATACCATGTACGAATGTAGTTGAACACACTCAGTGCGTTTCACGAGGTTGGGTGGAGGGAATGGGGAGGGTTATTATTGTTGACTATCATTGGTAGTAGTAGTAGTGGTAGTAGTGGTAGTAGTGGTAGTAGTGGTAGTGGTAGTGGTAGTGGTGGTGGTGGTGGCAGTGGTGGCAGTGGTGGCAGTGGTGGTAGTAGTGGTAGTAGTGGTAGTAGTGGTAGTGGTAGTGGTAGTGGTGGTGGTGGCAGTGGTGGTATTGGTGGTAGTAGTAGTAGTAGTGGTAGTAGTGGTAGAAGTGGTAGTGGTGGTAGTAGTAGTGGTAGATTTTGGACAAAACAATCATATATTTGCGGGAAATATGTGTTCATAATGCATACATAGGGTGTGCGTATGTCCCCATTCATTGGAGCCTCATATAATTTGTATGCCGCCATGCCACGTTTTAGCCAGAAATTGAGTTTCCCCCAAATGTACATTATTTTTGCCCGGACATGCCATTTTAAATTGTGATATCATTTTACCTATAGTTGAAACGTGTCAAACTTCGCAATCTATAGCGTCCACTAGCAGAAGTGCTGGAATAGATCTGCAAGAATGTCTTTTGTTCAACTTGGGAATGAATGAGAAGATTATGACACTTGTGTGAAAAGATATCCTCCCATGCATGGACATACAATAGCCCCTGAACAAAGAGTAGGACGCCGAAACCCCAAGTTTGTTTTTCAACATGTCCAAAGCGAACGCCGAGCTAGCTACGTCCTGCTCTTTTGTTCATCGAGCTATTCATGGAAGGATATCTATTGACGCATGTGAGATAATCTTCCCATTCATTGCCCACTGCGTTGCCAATTTGCTAATTTAACTTGGTCGCCGCGGGAGCGGCGCCAGAGCGGCCGAGAAAAGTGTACGATCTAAACAATAGCGAACAATGAACGCCGCTCTCCACACGACCTCAACACGCTCTCCCCACGTCCTCCCCACGCTTCCAATTTTATGAATGGGGATTAGGAGCGGCGCTAGGTCGGCGCGAGAGCGTAGCTAATGTGACGGGGGTATTACATGTCTTAAATAAAGTCAATACATATTTCGTGTTCACACTCACTGTCAATATATTATGTATGTCTGAACTAGTACCAAGGTCTGTTCACACTGTCAATACGTTATGTATATCTGAATACTAGTAACCAGAGTCGATTCACACTGTCAATGTGTTGTGCACGTCTGAACCAGAGTCTGTTCACACTGTCGATAATTATGTTGTGCACGTCTGAACCAGAATCTGTTCATACTGTCACATTTGCACGTCGGAATCAGAGTCAGTCTTCGTGTTCAGTTCTCGCTATCCTAATACAGAAGACCCAAGGCAAGTATACAGTAGCCAGTCAAGTCGAATTTCGGGTTTACTCTAAATACGACAGCATGTGGCAATCCGGGGAAACATTTGAAGACGAAGCGTCTACATCTTAATTATTTAATATGACCGTTTGCCACCGCCTAGTGTTTGAAATACTCAGATAATTAAAAAGACATACCGGTACATTAATGTTTTTTGTGCATTATATACAACATAACGTTCCACGATTACGATAATGAACAAAATGTAGAGCATCTTATCTGACTTATCTGATGTGAACGCAGCGCCTGCACGAACAGCTAGCGATCAAATCCACTGATCGATGCATGATGGGGGTAGTTTCCAGGTGTTACATTACAATGTATAGAAGTTCAATAATTATGTCTGAGCGAGTAATTGGTTTAGTTCCACTAATAAACTGACCGGTCAAGTCGTGCAGAAGAGGATTTTGGGCATTGATTAAGTATCGTACAAGCTAAAGTTCATTTTATACTCAAAATATACATTATAAGAGGAAAGTATCGATCTTACTTTTACTTAGCCAAGTATAAATAGACCAAGGGTGGTTTTCTTGCAATTCTGCTGAATTTGGGTCAATCCCCCGTTTCACTATATCATGTATATTGTTGTATTTACTTGTGTGTGATTTCGGAAATAAAACACAAACAACATCTTCTCAATAGTGTGTGTGGGGGGGGGGGGGGGGGGCATTGCGAGGGAGCAAAGCGACCGAGCGGAGGAGGGTGTGGGAGGGGGTGTTCCCCTCCCACTATAGGGAGCTGTTGTATTTTGGGGCTTAAACTGTATTGTGTAATTTGGTGCATACCTTATACAGAAATTGTACATGATAATATGTTGTGCAAGCTATGGAATCAAATATACATAATGTATACATAATATGACAAAGTTGGGGGGGGGGGGAACGACAATCCCTCCCCCCCCTTTCAAATGGGGTCCCCCCCGTCCCCCGCCTGTTGACGCCCATGATATAGACCAACTCGATGATGAATCTATCTTGGGCATTGGAATACTTCTTTTTTTTTTGTGTGTGGGGGGGGGGGGGGGGGGGATATAATACAAACGATAGTTGTTGTTTTCATTATTGGTGTATATTCTTGTGTTAATTCACTTATTTTAAGGTTAGATTTGGTCGAAATCATCAAATGTTTGTGTATATTTGTATATCGAGTTTCCGGGCAAAATTGTGTAACGACATCTAGGCAACGAATACCCTTTTTTTCCCCTTTGCTTTTCAGGTGAAAAACTAGTCAAGATTCTTGTCGATTGTGTCGCGGCTATTATTTTATTCCTTCTCTCCCGCGCAAGAAGTTAGCGATTAACATTCGGTCGTTGAGCGCGCCATCCTAATAAAACAATAACAACATAATTGACCGACGTTCATTAGTATTCACGGCAAATTCGTTATATTATTCACGTTATCAATTCTAATTTCTAAATTATTGTATGTATATTAACAAAATTTCTTTATAACTCGTGATTTCGTTTGAGTTATTTTGATGTTTGTAAAATATCGTTGCATTTTATTGTACATGTACATGCCACTGCAATTCAGCTTGTAGCTGCGAATGACATTTTGTTTGTTGAATAAAATGCCATTATATTATAGAAGCTACGAAGACAGCCCAGGAAGTAGGTTAGTGAAAACGGGACGGATGTTATTCGGGTAAAAAGACCTCGGCCCCTTATACGAGTACAGAAGCCATGACGTCATAAAAATACTTTTTTAGAATTTTCTAATTTGGACTTCATTTTCAGAAAGAACATAACAAATAATGTCCAACTACCAAAAATCAAAGGAATAGGGGGGGGGGGGGGGGGGTTGAGGTTGCAGGGTTGCACATTATGTTTTTATCATTAAAACAAATGAACTTACAATGCAATTCCGAGGACTTCACTGGAACGAAATTGAGACTGAAACTGGTGATCATGCTGATGGACAGACTCGATCTCTAGCTCTGCCAGCATTCCAGGCTCTAGCAAAAAATAAACCGAACACAAAAAGTAACTACCCCCCTACTTTAGTGAACAAATGCATCTAATTTCATAACTAATAATTGTCTCAAGCTATAATTTTACCACAATATTTCTACAGTTATTATTTACATTTTGTGTGAAATTCAGATATATCCATCACTTCATAGCTGAATGAGCACAGATTAAAGACAAAATGACCCACTTTCAAAGGTCACAAGTACTTGCGCATGCCTGTACATTGTGGTGAAACAGCACATGCGGCTGAATGCATTAATTATGGTTTATGAAACAATGCTGATTGAAATTCCATCCATTTTAATTTTGCTATGGGACATGTGATTAAATGCACTAATTGCAATTGTAAAACAGTGCAATTAGAAATTTCTCAACACTCAATAAACTGCAATAATAATATCAATTTTGCGAATTTTGAAACATGACTATTTTCTCTTAATGTGTGCTTACTCAACCATGGATTAATGGTTACCTCTCATTTTTACATATTTTCCTAACTACCATAGAAATATTTTGGCGAAACAAAACTGTTGTTTACGGGGGTAGTTACTTTTTGTGTTCGGTTTAGTTCTCAGAATCATGCCAGTGTCAGTATTTCCTACAGTACCATACCACAATCTCTGCACGTAAGGGCGCATGTTGAGGTGCGACATGGGGTCAGACTGATTGGGAGGGGAGGGCAGGGGAGAGGACCTAGGGGGAGAAACCTGGGGGGGGGGGGTGGGCACGGTTCTACACTGTTTTAAAATAGTTTTTATCAAATTACTTATGGGGGAAATACCTCCCATTTTGGAACAAGCATAATGAATTTTCTTTCACTTATTTCCTTCTTTCATTTCAACATAAAAAACAACAAAATGAACAATTTGAGCATTTTAATTTTCTATTTGGCTTTTGTTTTAATTGAAAACCTACTTAATCTACTTACATGTAATTAAAAAGATTTTCATTTTCTGTACACATACTGGTCAAAATAAATTATCATCACATTGAATTGACAAAGAAGTTCATATGACAATTACGTTCCCCTGTACATCATATATATATATATATATTACAGCATATATTGGCGTTGGATTTGATGTAGACAACTTGTCTACAATTACCCCTCTTTTGATGATTTACACCTCTTTCTTTTTTAAATCATTGAATTAGAATTCTGTGATTGTGTCAACAATTTGGTATTACCAGCAGCTTCACCACACAATTCAAAATGTATACAGTCAAACCTGTGTAATAGTGACAACCCCAAGCCAAATAAGAGAAGTGGCCACTGTAGACAGAATAATGGTCACATTAAGTAGGATCTAGTCCAATACACTGATGTTTTTTCTATGGATATATATGTACATGTATATATATATATATCTTGTGAGATGTGATGCGAACATAGAGAGACAAGCAATTCATTGGCACAAAACAGAAAACAGGAACAACTTGAATAACTTAAATAAGACGGACAGGAATACTGCAGAATAAGTGACATACCGGTAATCATATCAAAGATAATCAAACTGTGCAGCTTACGGTACATTTTGAATAACATTCATTTAAAACTAGACAACAAGTCTTTTGTTACTTGCGGTATGTCTTGACAGTGCCGCAAAGATGCACCGAGCATTCCATGCTAAACCTACAAGTAGTAGCCTACATGAACATTGTGAAGGGCAACAACAAATAAACAAATAAAACAAAAACAATACTGGGGAAGCAATTTGATCGATAAATTAGAAAATGAATAAGGAACCAATTATGCATTAGCATCTAGCACCACAGCATTAGCATCACCAGGGTATAATAAACTATTAGCTATACACTGAAGGTAGACATGCACTACATGGATGTAAAGTTAGGGCATCTGTAACCGGTTAAAGTGATCCATTAACTTGGTCAAATTAAAAATTCAAAATCACTTGGAACTTTCACAATGCACTCGTACCTTGCTGTTTGGCTTATATTATGGTAACAGAAGAATGAAATAAGTTTTGACTTTTCAAATGCCTCCCTAATTATGGATATATTTAAAGGGGAATTCCACCCCAGAAATGTGATGTTTGCTATAAAATGAAGTGAATATGAAGAATCATGATCGAAAATCTGAGCCAAAACGGTAGAGCAATAAAAAAGTTATGACAGGATGAACTTTGCTCCGATTTTTAGTATCGTTCGCAATTGCTATCGATCGTGACGTCACTTGCGAGCTGCTGCCATTTTGACTTCTACATGGAAATTTCACAAAATTTTAATTTTCTTAATAACAAGGCAAATTAATTCTTATAAATTCCAAAGAGGTTGGCCCATCGATATTCTTCTATGAATTCGTGAAAACAAGCAGAGAAAAATTAATTTTTAGCAGCGAAAATGAGAAATAAGTGTATTTTCATGTACTAAAGCCATGGCGAGTTGCTCGTCAATGATGTTGCATATGGCGGCAATTTTGAAACGATCGCTCATTACTACATGATGTTCAAAGAGGTATAACTCCTGTGTTTCTTGTCTGATTTTGATCAAATTTTCACCAATTATGCCTCTTATTCTGCTTATTCAAATAACGAATGGTATAATCAGGCCCGGAATACCCCTTTAAGATTGAATTGAATTGAATTGAATTAAATAATAGCATTAAAGAACGCTTTTTCGATTGTAGTAAAAATCGTCCATAGTATTAAAATTCAATTACTTCGTGCAAAAGATCTGGGATAAAATCTGACGTCAATGTTCACTTTTTCAATAGGTAAACATGGTGGTTCCTTTTATATGAAAATATCACATATCATTCAGAAGAATCTTAAAATAATATTGGTATATGATTGAAGTCTCAAATATCACTTTTGGAAAATTCTTATTAAAGTTTAAAGTTAAAGGATCACTTTAAGCAGACACGTACCTGTAGACTTAAGATACCAAAGTCCACTTTACAAATAAAGGACCCATAAACCTGGGCAAAACCTTTTCTGTCACTATAAGAGACTAAATATGAAGAATAATCTCTGGAATTTTGAGCTTAATCCGCCAAGAAGCAAGAAAACTATGGCTCTTTGAAGATGAGAAATGGAAAATTACATGTCCATAAAATACGGGAAGTTGTCCACAAATTTCCCAGTGTGTTGCTAAATTTGAAATAATATCTTCTAAAACCCATATTTTTCATATTATTTGACCAATCATATTCCAGTAATGATTCCTTCTATTTAGTCTCTTATCCCACAAACAGTGGTTTGCCCAGGTCTTTAACTTGCAATGTAGCTTGATCTATGGATGTGTTTCCATAGCCTCTTTACAAGCCCCATTAGAAATATTTAGAAGATATTACGAACACTACTATTCTATTACTATATATATAATATCAAAAAGTATTAATATTTATTAATGATGTAAGTGTGAATATCTTAAACATTGCATTGCTACTCGGTAATAAATGCATTTCATTTCTTTTTCACATTTGACATTTTCTGGCATGACAAAATGGACCTCCTCTACTAGGAAAATATCTTTTAATTAGCATAAATAGTCAAGGGAATCCAAACAGTATTGCCAGATTTGTTATCATCTCAAGGAACAAACATCTCAAATGCGTTTAAACTTCTGATTTAAATAATGTTAAGAAAATAAAGTGAAAACAAAAATTAAGTGAATACAAGGGGCATCATACTAATAATTTACTTACATGCTTTGACATACTTTGGATGTCATTTCCATTAGTTGGTGTCCAGTCAAACCTGTGTATAGTGACCACTCAAGGGGGGGGGGGGGGGAGGAAATTAGCCTCTATAGACAGGTTTCCATAACACTGTTTTTTCAGTGCAGGGGATCACTTTCATTGGCCACTATAGGCAGGTTGGCTGCTATAGACAGGTGGCCACTGAGACAGGTTTGACTATTGTATAAACAGTTGTTTATAACATACACCTAGGGAACCCATGCAATTCTCTCTTCTGATGGCATTAACAGTATTTACTCAGTTCAAATACAAATAAAACTGACAAGAAAGATATGAAATAAATCTAAATTAGCAAGGACAAAAATTGTGTTTTTACTGGGAATCGAACCCGAGGCCTCCAGATTGCTAAACCCATGTTCTTACCATTGAGCTACTTATTGTAAATACTTTGTAAAGAGGGGTATGGAAATGTGCCTCGTGCAGTAATGACAAGATACACAGACATAAGAAAACAATAAAATAAGCACCATTCATTTGTCGTCATCATCATAGAATTATTAAACAGTTCTTATAAATTACACAAAACCAGTAAACAGTTCATATCTTGCCTATACAACATAACTAATAAATAAATATATGGCATACAAACAACAAATGAATTATATAATATACATGAATGACCTCCAAAAGTGTAACTTCAATAATACCACATGTAACACAGCAGTTAATAATCTGGCCCCATATTCATAAAAGCCAGCTAGTTTAGTTCCAAGCTATTAAAGTCTAAATAAAATGATAGTTTAGTAAACAACAGTTTCCTTGTCCCCCACAACAGTTTCCTTGTCCCCCACCTGGTTCAGCCAATAGGTACCCACTGAATTAACACTATTTAGCAACTAAAAGATCATGTGTGTAGGTAGTACCTAGCCACATCATCCAAAGTAGACTTACCATGAAACTAAGCTAGCTGTCTTTTTTAAAATAGAAATATGGGCCCTGTTAGGTATTGTATAAAGTTCAGTAGACGTAACACATGGCTCGCAAGGTTTCCTAGAGGCTATGGGTTAGTAATGCAGCTGTCATTTGTATGACTCACCTCTTGACCCCCGGGAAAGGTGCGTCATGGATGCATCCATGACGCACCCATGACGCACCTTTCCCGGGGGTCAAGACGTACCGTCATACAAATGACACCTGCATAACATTCAACCCACAGAGTGTGCCTCAGGAAACACAGGCAACGCATGATTGGAATGAACATCTCCGAAAGGTTAATCCGTGCTTTTTTTTATAGATACATCTAATTGTGATATTGGTAGATCAACGAATCCCTCTGTCGGGGGAAAAACAGTGAATACATGAACAGTATGTATGTATTTAGTAGATTATATACTAGTAGCCATGCGCCACTACGCGACGCTGTGCATGCGTGGTGCATAGGATCCTGTATACAGTAATAGCTTGCACTTTGAGTCTTGTCGATGAGCGTATTATCGCATAAATAAACGTTGCTCACAGTGCGTACAAACATATGCGTGATTGACTCATTGAACCCTTTTCCAGTGGTCGTGATTAGAGAGCAATATGGATTTAGACGCCACACGCACAGATAACAGAGAATAATTATTCTTTCTTTCTTGCGTCATCCACATACACATTGTACTCAAGCAATTCTTCAAACGAGCTAAATACAAATTGGCAAAGCGGAATTGCTTTGATAATTAGACGAAGAAAAATCGATAGTCATTCGGTCTTCTGGAGGAGGTGAGTGAGCTACGCACAATGCACAGCTTCCAGTTTGTCTAACTCTACACAGCATCTGTCATTGTTGTATTTCCTGTATTCAGATTGTGTAGCTTCGTACACATTTTCCGTCATCGACAACATTCTTTGGATATTGAAATAATCATTTTAAAAAAACCTTTAAAAACATGCACTTCGCTTTACCTTTGTTTTATTAATTTTAATGAGCAAAGTACCTCTGCGTTGCCAATTTGTATAGCAGATAGGAGGAAGTTACTCCTTCATCTTTGTGATAAACTCTTGAAGGTTCTTGAAAAGCACGGTTAGAAGAAGATTTAATAGGAAAACATACGAGTCAAAAGTAAAAACTATATAATCATATCACCCTGAGTATAAATCACAACAAATGATCAACATACATATAGTGTCTACAAAAAGAAAAAAAATTAGTTAAGAAAACAGAATGTAATTTGCCTATTAAACCAGCTACAGTGATCTACATGTAGTAAGTTTGCGTATTAATTTATCAATTGGTGTACCTTTGATAATCTTATTTAGATCAAGCAGAGAGAGAGAACTCACACATTTTGTTCATGCTGCTGTTTGAGAGTAAAGGTAAATTCACAGAAACGGAACATGTCTATGGGTGCAGTAGTCATTTGTCAGATATTCTGGCCTGTGAATGATGACATCTATACTTTGACTTTCCAAAGGTTGTCTCACACTCCACAAGGGCCTGGGGGGGTGATTCACAAAGATTATAAGTTGAACTTAACTCCAAGTTAAACCTAACGATTATGGAAAGCCATTTGTAGCCTTGGAATAAAAACATATTCAAAAGCAAAAAGATACTATAGTATTTGAGAGTTCCAGCAAAAAAAGTACATACATTTTTCAGAGCTCATTGATAATAACAAATATGATTGATTTTTATCAAACTGTATGCCTTTTCAAAAGAACCGTTTCAACAATCTGATCTCGTGAATGGTTTGACTGCATGGTTTGACTTGCTAACCGAAAGTCCAGGGGGTGTTTCACAAAGATTCTAAATTGAACTTAACTCTATGGTTGGACCTAACAATTATGGGGAGTTGCTAAAATCGTTTGTAAAATCGTTGAAACCGTTATTTTGAAAGGGCATACAGTTTGATAAACTCGGTTATAGTCGTTATTATCAATGAGCTTTGTAATGATGTATATATTTTGTTGCTAAAATGTCTCAAATACTTGTTACTTTGTGCTTTTGAATATGTTTTCCAAGAATACAAATGGCTTTCCATAATTGTTTAGTCCATTTTAGTTCAACTTATACTCTTTGTGAAATACCCCCTGGACTTTTGGTTAGGAAGGATCCCATGATGTAGTCAAACCATTCATTCACAAGATCAGATGCAATGTCTCTGTCACACAATTTGAGATCTTGAGACGGACATGAAATCCAGACTACAACAATTGTGATCAAATAAACAAGGTTCTGTCTCAGTTGGCCATCTGGCATGATCCATTGTTGAGTTTAGCTTGTCGCCGTCTCTGCACCTATTTCACCATTAGAATGCTGACAGTGCATGTTTGCATCAGTGCACCACAGAATACACACAACTCTAATGGTGAGCAACTGCTGAAAAAACCCTTTGGCATTCCAAGATTTAAGGTTTTGGCATCATCTTCCTTGTTGACTTTACTGGCTGATGGTCAATCATTTGTCCACGCTCAGTGATAAGTCTGACTTTACTGGACAATGGTCAATCATTTGTCAATACTCAGTCATAAATCTGACTTTGCTAGATGATGGTCCATAAATTGTCCATGCTCAGTGATAAATCTGACTTTGCTGGACCATGGTCAATCAACTGTCCGTGCTCAGTGACTAATGTCCATTCTTAGCGATGTATCTGACTTTAACTGGACAATGGTCAATCATTTGTCCATACTCAGTCATAAATCCGACTTTGCTAGATGATGGTCCATAATTTGTCCACGCTAAGTGACAAATCTGACTTTGCTGGACCATGGTCAATCAATTGTCTATGTTCAGTGCCTAATGTCCATTCTTAGCGCTGTATCCGACTTTGCTAGACGATGGTCAATCATTTGTCCGTGCTCAGCGGGGAATCTGGCTTGACAATCTGGAATGTGAGGAGGTACTCGGGAAAAGCCTGCAGTGGGCAAAGATAAGAATAAATCATAATCAGTTGACTATGCAGGCAATTACCAATTAAACCTACATACTTGTATAATATATGTTTGTATATACATTGCATATTTGTTATAATCACCTTTTCTGTCAGACATGATTCAGGGTGTTAGATTTGACATCACACACAGTTTCAAATACTAGTATTCGGTTGAGAAATATGAAACACAAACAAATATTATCTCAAATTAATTCAAAAATAATTTGTGATGTAGCTCATTACAATCTTTAAGATCCTGGAAAACACTATACAAATTTATACAAAGTTACAGATGAATCGTGAATATTTTTGTGACAAGACCTTCACAGGTAATTTTTTTAAAGCCAGACTAGGTTCTGTAAGTATTTTGGGGATGCAAAATCATATTACCTTACTTCATACCGATTACATGCCTAAAGAGAGCCGACTGTGCGAATGATCTCGTCAGCAAGATAAGATATTCTCCTTTTATTCAAAGATGAATACATATTTTTCAATCAATTAAGGTGGTTAAAAAAGTAGCTGACTGCATTTAAGGGACTTAGTAACATTGTCCAAATCCTCAAAATCCAATTGGAATTATAGCGGTTCCCTCATGCCTTGTTGTATTTGTATTAACAATACAAGCATGGGACAGGTTTCGGTTTTTCAAATTTCCTTTTCGTTCAAAAGATATTTACGATTGAAGTGTGTCTGTATGAAATTGTCTACAGGATAATTTCAGTTGGTATAAAGTAAGTGCAATGAGTTAGTGAATAAAACTTTGCTTTTTTGCTCATATCTCAGCCAAAAACCATCAAATTAACGTGAAATGTTCACACATTATTTTGTGGAAATATCGGATCACACCAATACACATTTTATTAATCACTCATCACTTTTTGCACTTGTCAACAAAGTTACTAGATCCCTTTAAAAGCTTACTAACCTGCTCTCCTCTGTATATGACGTACTCTGCATAGGCAAGACCTCCCACGCTTGGCCGGCCAATCACTGAGTGGTGGCCCGGAGGAGCGTGGGCCATCTTCATGGCCGAGAATTGGAGGAACGCCTTCCCGAGGGTCATCCGGCAAAACAGCAGTTGCCTGCGGATTAGAGAGGTTGTGAGAAAAGAAGATGAGAGTAATGCTGCCATCAATGTGTTCAGACATTAATAAGAAGATTGTTAACATTTTGTCATCACCATCATCACTACTACCACATACAAGACATTCATCTTCCAGTTATCCGGCAAAACAGGAGTTGCCTGCGGATTAGAGAGGTTGTGAGAATAGAAGATGAGAGTAATGTTCCCATCAATGATAGACACAATGGGCCGTATGCATAAAAACAAGCAATTGCTTGTGCTAGCCTTTTGCTTGAATCGGTATGCACACAAACAAGCAATTGCTTGCAAGCAAAAGCTTTTGCTTACAAGCACAAGCAATTGCTTACTGCTCGTAAGCAATTGCTAACCAAACAAGCAATTGCTTAAAACCGTATGCATAAAACGAACCTTTTACTTGTCTTGATAAGCAATTGCTTGCGTTTTTTCAAGCACCTCCAGACCAGCTTGAGCTCTTGCTTACTAAGGACATTCGCGTTTTAGAATCAAGTTTTCATACCGTTTCAGGATGATTTAGAACTCCTGGTTCCAGAGGTTATGTTGTGATTACATATGTGACCTTACACCACAAAATGACCGTAATGTCGCCGTGGTAGTTTGTCTGTTATTAGCTGATATAGCCAAGATTTGTTTAAAATATGAAATTCAGGATTTTGGTATTTCCTGAATGAGGGGATCATAATCTATCTTTTGTGAAATTTTGAGCGTCAGAAATCATGTTTAAATATGATTTTTAATCAAATAAATATGATCAGATTACAGTGCTTGAATGGACGCCGATCTTTGAAACAGCCCGTTTTCTCCCTAACTTTAAAACTGATTCAGCCATGTTCCAAGTCTTGGCTGCTAATTTTGAGAGGGATTGCATAGTCCAAATATGACAAATTATATACCATTTTAAAGGTATTGACTTCTACTTTACCATCATGTAAAAATTAGCACAATCATTTTTCCCGACTTATTGGTCGTTTTGTGGTGTGAGGTCACATATTTAATCAAATGGCTGTTATTTTAAACATTTATATCCATGTAGGCAATTTTGTTCATGATTTGAAAATATTTGCGAAAGAAAAATACTGTTGCCAGGTCGGGCACGACCAGGGAAAGCTGCTATGCAAGGGACTACACGACATTTGCATACACTACGAATCCCCTTTGTTGTCATGCAGTGCGATGTTCGCACAACCGTAACGATGCTTTGTTCAACACGTAAGCAATTGCTTAGGCAGTGTAAGCAAAAGGTTTCAGCACAAGCAAAAGCTTATGCATACGAAATTAAGCAATTGCTTGAACTTGATCTTTTGCTTGACAAGCTCTTGCTTGTGCTTGAAGCAATTGCTTATAAGCAATTGCTACGTTTTATGCATACGGCCCAATGTGTTCAGACATTAATAAGAAGATTGTTAACATTTTGTCATCATCATCATCATCATCACTACCACCACAAACAAGACATTCATCTTCCAGTCATCTGGCAAAACGGCAGCTGCCTGCGGATTAGAGAGGTTGTGAAAATGGAAGATGAGAGTAACGTTGCAATCAATGATAGACAAAGGGCCGTATGCATGAAGACAAGCAATTGCTTATAAGCAATTGCTTTAAGCACAAGCAAGAGCTTGTCAAGCAAAAGATCAAGTTCAAGCAATTGCTTGAATTCATATGCACAGGCTTTTGCTTGTGCTCAAACCTTTTGCTTGCACTGCCAAGCATTTGCTTACGTGTTGGACAAAGGATCATTACGGTTGTGCGAACATCGCACTGCAGGACAACAATGCTTCGTGCCCGACCTGGCGGTAGTATTTTTTTCTTACGCAAATAGCGAAGAAACAGCACAGAGCATCAGGGGGGTTTCTGTGCAGATCGATGGACAAAAATTGCCGTAAAAAGTCTAAAATAACAGGAATTTGATTAAATATGAAATCACAACATAATCTCTGAAATAAGGAGCTTGTAATCATCCTGAAACGGTATGAAAATTCGATCCTTAACGAGAATGCCCTGAGTAAGCAAGAGCTCAAGCAGGTCCGGAGGTGCTTGAAAATACGCACTCAATTGCTTATCAAGACAAGTAAAAGGTTTGTTTTATGCATACGGTTTTAAGCAATTGCTTGTTTGGTAAGCATTTGCTTACGAGCCGTAAGCAATTGCTTGTGCTTGTAAGCAAAAGCTTTTGCTTACAAGCAATTGCTTGTTTGTGTGCATACCGATTCAAGCAAAAGGCTAGCACAAGCAATTGCTTGTTTTTATGCATACAGCCCATTATGTGTTCAGACAATTATTAGTCAAAATTGTGTTCAGAAAATTGCAAGGAGAATTTTTACATGCTGTCATCATCATTATCACTACCATCATAAATGATACAATCATCCTAATTTCTGAAAGTTTTAGGAATGCCTTCCCAAAGGACACCCGGCGAAAACAGCAGATGCCTATGGATCGGAGAGGTTGTGAATATGGATGGATAAGTATATTCATTTGTTGGATATCAATACCAAACATATGAGGAGAAAAATAAGAAGAAAGACATGTTCCTTTATGTCATAATCATCACCATCATCAAAACCATCATCAAAATAATCATCATCATCATTATCATCATCATCATCATTATCATCATCAAAATAATCATCATCATCATCATCATCACCACGATGATCATTATCATCATCATCATCGTAATCATCATCATCATCACCAACACCACCACCACCATTATCATCATCATCCTTCTCCTCATCATTGACTCTATTATCATAATGACTCATGACCCCTCATCATCCTCCACCACCACCACCACCACCACCACCACCACCACCACCACCACCACCACCACCACCACCACCACCACCACCACCACCACCACTTGTTTTTAATGAGACGTTTAATCTACACTCACCTGTGGCATATGTAGCAAGACCGATCCTTGTGAGCGGGGCATCCCGTCCCGCCGCCGATCCCGTAGACATACTGGTTGCTCTTGGAGGAATCTTCGGCAAAGTAGATACCCGCACCAAACATGCCGCCGATGTACGCGTGCCGCTCATCGAAACCCTTGTTGACAATCGCATTGATGAACGGAGACCCTAAGATTCAATTTAATTTTTAAAATGAATTAAAGTTTTATGCTTCTCATTTATAGGAGTCTATAAAACAACTTGGCAAAATCCTTTAGTTATTACAAAAATCATCAAACCTCAAATTTGGCATTGCATAATGGAGTTCCTAGGTCTTCTCAAATTGTATGTGCATGTGCAATGACTTTCTTCTTTGCTGTTTGTCAAAAGGAATATAAGCAAAGTATCAACATGCAACTAAGTTTATGATAATAGTCTGACAAATCTAATCTTGAATAACTTTCTTTATTATATAAATTGTAGTTGGGTATGTGTATACATAAATAAGTAAATTTTGAATTTTTGTTGAGCATGTAACTTTGCTCAATCTAGTTGATCAAATAACATTACATAAATCTCAGATTGATGACACGTCTCATCATAGGGGCATGAAAAAACAAGACCCTTTGAATTTCAAACAAATAAAATGTACACAAAAACAATCCAAACTAGATGGATCTTCGACTGCGCGCAGTCGAAAATTATGCCTCCGCTATCACGCGATTTCAATATCAAGCCCAAATTAATGTGCACTGAATTAATTTTTGTTTATTTTTCATATATTTTGAGTCCTGTGACCTTGACCATATGACCCCAAACTTTGATGGCTACATTGGCTCCCTAAGAAACATTCAGGTACCAATTTTGATTGAAATCTGACATTTAGTGATTGAAATGCTGCCATTACAAGCCATTTTTGCATATATTGAGTCCTGTGACCTTGACCTTTGACCTCATGACCCCCAAAATATAATCTGATCATTGCTACCCCGATGTGTACACTCATACCAAGTTTGAAATTGATCCGTCAACCGGTTCTTGAGATATCACGAGAACGAGGCATTTTTGCACATATTGAGTCCTGTGACCTTGACCTTTGACCTCATGAACCCAAAATCTAACCAGATCATTGCCACCCCAATATGAACACTCATACCAAGTTTGAAATTGATCTGTTAACCGGTTCTTGAGATATCGCGAGAACAAGGAATTTGTGCACATATATTGAGTCCTGTGACCTTGACCTTTGAACTCATGAACACCAAAATCTAATCAGATCATTGTCACCCCAATATGTACATTCAAACCAAGTTTGAAGTTGATCCGTCAACCGGTTCTTGAGATATCGCGAGAACGAGGCATTTTTGCATATATATATTGAGTCCTGTGACCTTGACCTTTGACCTCATGACCCCTAAAATCTAATCAGATCATTGTCACCCCAATATGTACCCTCATACCAAGTTTGAAATTGATCAGTCAACCGGTTCTTGAGATATCGCGAGAACGAAAACGGGACGTACGTACGGACATACGTACAGACATACGTACGGACGGACGGACGGACAACCCGAAAACATAATGCCTCCGGCCACTTCGTTGGCGGAGGCATAACAAAATTAGATCCGTATGGTTACAAAAAAGAAAATAAAGTGAATATTACACAGTACGTAATTACAAAACAGATCTGTACAAAACAGATCTACAAAACAGGCCTACAAAACAGATCTGTACAGTTTGAAAAAGAAAACCCAGGGAAAATGAATGGAAAATGAAATCGTACCGTGGAAGAGCATCTGCTCATTATTGTGATTGTGCTTCTCTTCTACGACCTCTTTCTTCCAGTGTTGGTTATCATATGAATCTATAAACAATCTAAACAGATCCATACGGTTTGATAAAGAAAACCCAGGGGAAATGAATGGAAAATGAAATTGTACCGTGGAAGAGCATGCGTTCATTATCGTGATTGTGGTTCTCCTCTGCGACCTCTTTCCTCCGGTGTTCGTACCGGTCCCACAGCTTCTTGTTGCGCACCTTCTGGATCTTGAGGATGTTGTAGCGGTTGAAGATCCCGCCCGCCTGCCCGTTGTCCCGGTGCTCACGGATCGTGTTCTGCATCTGTAATGTGGATAAAAGAGGTAGGCTGAGGACATTTAAAGGAGAATTGCGGACGATTTATACAAACATACAGTATATTGGAAATAAATCTAGGGATGTGCTTGAATATTTTCAGGATTTTTCTAATGTCATTAACTCTGAGGAAATAATTAAATTTACCGCACGCAATCATGAGACCCTTACGTAGCACCCTCACTTTGCTCAATTTCTTGAGTAGGCTTGAATCCGGTGCCACTGCATTGTGATCACTGCATGTGTCATTCATAATAGCCGGTCATGCAGAGCCAGCAAATTCAATAACCACGTTTACAGAACTTTGTGTCTATTCAAATTCCAATGAAAGCCAAACGTGTTACAATATCGGGCAGGCAAGTATTTTCAAACGGTTCAACAATGCAGTAATGTTCAAAGGCACGGTCAGTGGCGCAGCGTGGACTAAACTATTCATGATCGAGCATTGTATTGGTCCGATCAAAAGAACACATTCGCTGCAGTGTAAAAACATAGATAGGCGCATAGTGAGGGTCGCACGTCACAAATTGGTGCATTGTGGTATAGAACAAGCTCGCTCGCGAATGTGTGTCATTCGAATTTCAAAACCAATTATAAGAACCCACAATCATACTTTTTTCATACAAAATTGTGTTTATTGACCTAGAATATCTGTCTTTCAATCATTAGAAGCTTGAAATCGTATGGAAGTCCACTTTAACAAGTGATAATCAATGATGCAAAATACTGCTGAAAACTGCTTATCTACTATAATAATGCCTGTGTAATAAAATGTAATTATAGAGCCTACTTTTGTTATCCTAGCAGAATTTCCTTCCTCATTTTGCCTCTGAATGGATTGAAAATTTAGGCTCTATATTGTCTCACAAGTGATGATAATCTTCCTCTCATTTTTTCTGCTTCATTATTTGGCATTTGATACAAATTACAAGTTGGTTTCAGGGACGAACAACCGGCTTAAAAATTTATAGTATACAAATGATGCGCAGGTATGAGTTGGGTCGGTAGGAATTGTTTGCAAACTATGGAACTGTTAAACCCACGAGGCTTCGCCTCGTGGGTTTAGACTAGTTTCCATAGTTACCGCGTGCAAACAATTCCACCGACCCACGAAATAAACTTGCGCATCATCTGTTTATAGAATGGGCATTGTTACGCCCCCCAAAAAGTCAAAAAATTAAAAATTAGAAAAATTACCGGATGCATGAAATAATTTTAGCGGACGCATGACATTTTTTACCGGACGCATGACATTTTTTACCGGACGCATGATTTTTTTACCGGACGCATGAAATTTTTTACCGGACGCATGACATTTTTACCGGACGCATGAAATTTTTACCGGACGCATGATTTTTTTACCGGACGCATGACTTTTCATGCATCCAGTACAATTAATTGTCTGCACAAATTTTGCTCTCAACCAATCAGATTGCAGGGATTTATCAACCCATTCTATAATGTGGACTGCTGGCGTTTGCCAAAATAACAATAGGGAGCACTATGACCTCTGTACGCCCTAAATTTCCTGTAAATACTTGCCCTTGTTTCCCTTTAAATCCTTCTACTTTTCATTCAAATTACATATCGGAAATTACCTCATCTGCAACCGACTGATATTCTTTCATCTCGGGCAGCATGTCGATCAGCGTCGAGCCCTGGTGGTTCTGGTGAATGGCAAGATGTAAGTTCGGGGCACCCTGCCCTCCGAGTAGGCGCTCTATGCCCTTGATGATCTTGTGTCGGTGGCCAAAAGCGTTGATTCCGATCTCCTTCAGCTCCTCGTGCCCCATCTCGACAAGCACATCCATGGTGATCTTTAGTGGGAGAAAAATACACAAGAGATGTGAAGTGTTTTCAGGGAAGCTTAGGTCAAATGGAGATACACTCACGAACAATGATCTTTAGTAGGAGAATAATACACCAAGAGATGTGAAGTGTTTTCAGGGAATCTGAAGGTCAAATGGAGATACGCTCGCACACAATGTACATGCTGTAACAAATATAATTAGCCAATGCTAATATTAAGTTAAAGTCCAATCATTTTAATTCAATGCATAATTTCTTTCAATAGGAAATATGTATCCCATTTCTTGAAACAGACATTATCATGGCATGTTATATTAACTAAAAATGAGCTCACATATTTATCAAAAGCATGGCCAATGAAGTCAATACGTTTAACTTAACCCTAATAAGGCCGGGGGGGGGGGGGGGGGGGGGGGGGGGGGGGGGGGGAGATACGCGATATAATCAACTTCTCAATTATTGTTTTTATTAGAAAAGACCTAAAATAGCCCAGCCTTTTTAGGGTTATGCTATAACATGTATTCTTCATAGACCCAAGCCTAAGTATTCTATGGGACCAGTCCTGAACGGGTTAATTCTTATAAGAGTAGGCTCACCTGTTCCTTCTCAAAGATATCCCTCAAATGGTCCAACTGCAGGTTACTGAGGAAGGCGCTCACGCTGATGTCCATAGGGTTACTGCCCTCCACAGCCAGCCTCTCTGACTTGATGGGGGTACCGTCTCCCACCAGGATATGCCCCACTGGGGTCGATGCACCGCTCCCGCTACCACTACCGGAGGCCCCAACCATCACCTTGCTGGCTCCTACCGCCCCTACGCCTATATTGGGACTACCTCCAACCGCGCCCAGCCCCGTAGCACCGGCTACTGCACCTACACCCATATTGCCACCCCCTGCAATGGGGCTCTTAACGCCACCTCCACCGGGTAAAGTCATGATCCCACCGCTGCCACTGCTTATTGATGTGAGCGCGCCACTGGACGACATGCCGGCACCCGCGATGGGCAGGGTGGACGTCTTGAAGGTGGAGGTGGTGGGGGCGCTGACCCCCATGGCTGCTGTCCTGATACCGGGGTTGAGGGTGAGGGTTTGAGGAGTTGGGGTGGTGGGGGTGTTTGTTGGACCCGGGAGAGGCGAGCCGGCAGATGGCGGCAGCGCGTCTATGAGGAGGGAGCGCACGTCCTCTGCTGTCGACAGGTCCAGGGGTGTCTGGCCCTCCTGGTTCTTCATCGTTGGGTCAGCACCATGGGCAAGCTGAAATAACAGGTCAAGTCAAATCATTATCTTCATTGTCATCGTCATCATCATCATCATCATAATAATAATAAATAATAATACAAGACAGTAATAGTGACAATACAAATCATCACCAGGTTACTAATCATATTCAAGTTTGTCTCAAACAGAAGACTTTTTACATGAAATAATGGCTCCAATTATTTCAAGCCCTTACCGAACAAACGTGTCATTCAATCGGTGTGAGTAACATGATTTACATCCAAGTATTAAATAACTATTTACTTACAAGTAAAGCACATAACTGTGTTCGTCCCTTCTGGGCCGCTTCATGAAGGGGAGTAAAGTTCCATCGGTCAACGGCGTTCACACAGGTCTTATGCTTGATCAGAAGGGCTGCAATGTCCAGATGCTGTAAAGGAAGAGGAACATTCGCATCATAAACTTGACCGTTTCCTCAGGCTTTTGTTTATAATACCGACCTTCAGCTTTCATGATTTATACATGTACTGGCTCAGCAAATTCATTTTCTAGTACTCATGTATATCTTTACTCTATATGTAGCTTTTGCATACCAACATTTATTGTTATATGAATTAGTCAAATACGAGTCATTGATTGGCTAATCACAGTCATGTGATTTCAACTTAATTCAGTACGTCTCACTCCTCAGAGCCTCAATATATTGACGCAGGAGAATTTTTGTTTAGACCCATGGCAAGAAATAGTAGCCTTGCTATGGATTGCAAGGTTTATGCTTTATGCTGGAAGTAGTCTTTTTGTTTAAGTTTGCACGTATGGGCGCAATGTTAACCATTAACAGCACAACCCAAGAGAGATTCTATTATGAATAGGCTTAAATAGGCCTCTCTATTATACAAATTTAAAATCATGCAATGTTTAAAGGCCACTCACCCCATATGAGGAAGCATTGTGGAGGGGTATAAGACCCCCCTTGTCCCTCGCATTCACATCTGCACCATGTTCCAGAAGGTACTCGGCCACCTCCACATTGTTGTAACCGGCTGCAAATACAAGTACAAGTTTTGATTTGATTTGATTGACTTAGTTTCAATATATGAAAAATCTAATCACACAATCAATTAAACAAACTATCTATGACTATCTTGGACATGCTCTGCAAGGAATTCAGCTACTTCCACATTGTTGGGACCTGCTGAAAATACAAGTACAAGTTTGATTTGATTTACTTATTTTCAATATATGTAGATGAAAACAAATCTAATTACACAATCAATTATACGAACAAGAGCTGCCAACCTTGATCAGCAAAGAACCAAAATGATATTACCCCAAAAAACCAGAATTTGAAGAATTATCATACAAAATTAACCTTATCACCAAAAAAGCACAGAAATCGCACATCCCGAGTGGAGCGATCTTCAAGCTCTTACTACAAACTGACATTTGCGCACAAAATAAGACGATTAATTTGAAGATCTTTTATTTGAACAGGGTCGGTGCTATTGCTCATAACGTGCATATTACATAGTAACAAAACGTAACAATTATGGCAAAAACGGAATGGTTGGCAGCTTTGTACGAACTATCGATCTTGGACATGCTCCACAAGGAATTCAGCCACTTCCACATTGTTGGGACCTGCTGCAAATACGAGTACAAGTTTTGATTTGATTTGATTTGATGGACTTATTTTCAATATATGAAAAATCTAATCACACAATCAATTATAAAAACTATCTATCTTGGACATGCTCTGCAAGGAATTCAGCCACTTCCACGGTGTTGAGAACTGCTGAAAATACAAGTACAAGTACAAGTTTGATTTGATTTTATTTGATTTACTTATTTTCATTCCTCATTCCGCATTCCTCAGAAAGGGAAAAATGTTCATGTTGCAGGAATTTTTGCTAGAGATTTGGTGACAGGACAGTGACATATGATGACACACGCGGTACCCCGGTTGTGTAGCGCCATCTTGTGTCCACTCGAAGCACAACCGTATTGCGTTGTGTATGCAGTGCAGCGCGCGATTATATGCACACTATACCCTGGTACAGCCCTAAAAAATAAATAAATAATTAAACAAAATGGCAGATATTCGTTTGGTACCCCAGGGTACCATTTATGTCATCATATCTATAAATTCACAGATAAGACAGAATAATTATGAAAATACAAAAAAGATCAAAGAAAGACTAAAAATGGACGGAAATAATGATTTAGGGAGACCTCACCTGCTAGGTGTAGCGGTGTAGAGTTCCTGCCCTGCGAGTCCCTGCAGTTGATGTTGTCTGTCGAGACCAGCTTCTGGACCCGAGCCAAGCAACCCTTCTTGGCGGCGTCGAGGATCGCAGCATCGCCCTTCAGCAGGTCCTGAATATCCTGGTCGCCCTCTTTGACCAGATTTATGGGCGTGTGTCCGTCCCGGTTCTTCTTGTTCACATCGGCTCCATGCTGAAGGGTTAAAAATATAAAAATACACATATTTTAGAGTTGAGCACTCTAACCATAGTGCATTGCACTATTTTTATATTTGCTAAAGCTTAGAGGCATAACATGTAGAAGAGAATGCATTTCCTTTGCTATAATTATGAGTAAATTGCACAATGTACTATGAATGTCAAAATGGGAAAAATTTAAGCGTGTCTTGATTCTCTTTATCTGAATTTTTCTGATATATTCATATGACAATAAAGCAAAACAACTAGATAAAATGTCTTGTGATCGTGATATCTGTCAAAGAAGGTATATATGTATTCACATCAACTCCATGCCTTATGATAATTTAGAAAGGATACATGTATATTATAGCTTCTTGATTTTGTAACCATACTCGAGAGAGACAGCACTGTATTACTCCCTCTCAAGTTATTGCAGTACTTGTCTAAAAACAAAGTAGCTAGTATATAGCAAATATTTTTGCAGATTTTCACATTTAATTTGTCATATTCAGACTAAACAAACCCTCTCAAAATGTGCTCCAAAGAATTGGAACATGGCTGATTCAGAAGCAATTTTTTTTTTAAAAGAGAGAAAACGGGCCGCTTCGAAGATCGGCAGCCATTCAAGCGCTATAATCTGATCGTTTTTATTCAATGAAAAAAAATCATATTTAAACATGATTTCTGATATCTCATATTCCACACAAAATTTGACTATTTCAAAAGAGATAATACCACCGCAACTTAACAGTTGTTTTGTGGTGTAAGGCCGCAAATGGTCTTTAACGAAGACGATGAAATATATTCTACCTGAAGTAAAAGCTTGCAGATGTCATATTTTCCCTTGGCAGCAGCCTCATGGAGCGGAGTAAACTTCCAAAGGTCAGCAGCATTGACCAATGCACCCCTCTTTAGCAGGAGCTCCGTGACCTCGTAATGACCAAAGGAGCAGGCGTTGTGAAGCGGAACTAGGCCCCTAGTTAGAAGAAACATAAATATTAATGATAATTGGTTTGATCGATGTAGCATCTCACATTCATGTAATCATATCATTCTACTCTAAGGGCTTCTAAATATCAATCAACAGGTCAGCAGCATTGACCAATGCACCCCTCTTTAGCAAGAGTGCAGTGACCTTGTAGTGACCGAAGGAGCAAGCGTTGTGAAGAGGGACTGGGCCCCTAGTTAGGAGGAATATACCTAATAAGGATAATGGGTTTGAAATCATTTCTAGTCAATAAATGGCTTTGCAATATTATTTAACAAGGTCAGCTGCATTGACCAATGCACCCCTCTGTGTTTAATGCCTTAGTGAAACTGTGCATTTATATTATTGTCAATATTTTGTATCATTATATTTGTAAATACATCAGTTTTATTGTTATATGCTTCCTTTACGTTAATACAAAAATAGAAAGATCAAAACAAGTTTCTGACTTACCCTTTGTCTTTGGCATGAACGTAAGCACCGTTACTGAGTAGGTACTCTACGACGGCTACTCTGTTGTATCCAGCAGCAAAGTGTAGCGGCGTGGAGTGCCTGCCCTCTTTGTCGCAACAGTTCACCAGGTGCTTGCCGTGTTCGACCATTGCCTGCATTGTGATCATACACAGAAAATGGGTTTTAGAGGTTAAGAACCGTTATGGGGAACCCCTCATATTTATATTAAAAATGGGTGAAATATTTTCTTTTATTCTCAAGAAAGTGTAGAATATTTATCATAACTTCTCTTTGCCGCAACAATTCACCAGATGTTTGCCGTGTTCTACCATCGCCTGCATTGTGATCATACACAGAATGGGTGCTAACATTATAATACCCTCTGACCTTCAGACATTTCCTATACTACAGAATCCCAAAACACTTTGAATTTAATACAGCATAACACTAGAAAATGGATGACAGAAATATAATTTTTGCGATATATACAAATGCTTAACTTATACTTTTAAAATTTGTTTAAATTTTCCATGAATTCCATCATGTTATAGCAAAATGCAATGGTGTTAAATGGGTTAATCTTGTTCTTCAGGGAAAAAATTAAAATTTACTTTGCCAGCATGAAAATCACACTACCAAAATTTGATTTGCATGGAACCCTATGCAAATTTTCAGGGGCTCTTTTATGATTTTCGGGGGCGAATTCGCCCAGAGCCCCCGTGTATTTTTTTCACTGTTGTTCTTACCTTCATGGTATCTAGGTCGCCTGCCTTGGCAGCTTCCAGGAATTGCATTGTCTCGTCCGACACAGACATGCGCTGATCTTCAGCTGTGAATCAGGGGGAAAATTGGAATTATTATTATTTTTTTTGTTAGGACAATTTTCTACCCCGCCTACATGACAAGAGCACTCAAATTTGTTTTGCATTGAAATCTATGCAAATTAATGGAGACATTTTGCACTGTAGACATGCGCTGATCTTCAGCTGTGAATCGGAACAAGTTACAAATTGATTTTGGGGGGATAATTTCTAGCCCGCCTACATGAAAGGAGCACTCAAGTTTATTTTGCATGGAAATCTATGCAAATTTAATGACTATCGGGGGCCCTTTTTAGCATTTCAGTGGCTAAATCTCCCTGAGACCCCATGTATTTTTTCACTGCTGTGAATAGATGCATTGCATTTAATTTAAGTTGATATTTCTTTGTAATTCATTTTGTGCCACATCTGATAACATTTTCTCTAATAAGCACTTCAAAGCAATTTCCATTTGCGAAATGTATATTAAATAAGTTCAACATAGAGGAAACTGACTAGAAAAATATTTAAATGATTGAAAATGAGCACAAAAAAATAGACTTCGCCCGGAATCGATCCCCGAGACCACTGAAATGATAGTCCAGTGCTCAACCCATTGAGCCACGAAGACTCTTGAATGGGGGGGGGGGGGCATTCCCATGAAACCCTTTTCATTGCTCGATTAGTCAGAAGCTACATAAACCGGGCACTAACCCAAGGATAATTAAACCAACTTTTCTAGAGAAAGCGCGCGGGATCACACAAAGTGATGGAGCTTTTTTATTAATTAAATTCAAACATAGAGCAAACTGACTAGAAATGTTTTTTACATTAAAAAAAAAAAAAAATCCCGTAAATACAGTAAACAAAGTGTCTTACCCTGAAGTATTTTCTTGACACTTTCCGATGCCAGCTGGCTTGCGGTTAGACCTTGACGACACATGGCCCCCGTATCGGCGCCGTAGGACAGGAGCAGCTTGCATGCCTCGGACAGGTCATCACGGGCCGCGTGGTGGAGCGGCGTCTGGCCCAAGTTATCCGTCGAATTCACCTGTTTTTTTAATTTTTTAAAATTTTTTATTTAAGACAGATACAATTATTTCATCTACTGTTTTATTGTTGTTGGTACATGTATGCAACCATTATGTCATATTTCCTTTAAGTGCTTTAAGTAATATAAACACTTTCTGTTTGTGAAATATTGTTATAATCAATATAAACAATCGCAATTAAAAATCATTAACCCCATTACACAATGACTCCTAGTTTAGTGTAATCTTCAGAATTTAAGTTCTTGAATGTAATTTGTTTATTAAAATGCTAATACTATTATTGCTTTTACGTTTTATCAGTATACACATTTTTACAACTATCACTCCATAATGAAAATAATAGGAGGCATTTATACAAATGTTTAACAGGACTGTAGAAACAGTTACTGGGTTTAGAGCATGCAATCGCATTGCAGTGCACAATATCAACTCCCCACGGAGCATACAACCAAGGAGCATCTCTGACGTACCTTTATGTCATGCTTAAGTAAGATCTCCATAACATCAAGGTGTGATTTACAGGTTGCCACATGGAGGGGAGTTAGGCCACTGGAAAAGAAAAATGCAAAGCATTAATTAACAAAACAAAATTATTATTTAGTAACACACTCATAAACAGTAGAAAGTTGAACTGGCTGGCACACACCATTATACATAGCTGTGTGTTAAGGCATGCACTGGTGGCCCATGTATTAACTCTCAGGGGTTTTAAAAATCCACAAGGGAACTTAAATGGGAAGAGGTCCAAAGAAGGCAAATGCCGATTTGTCTCTCTCTTATTTGTGATAATATGGCCCAAATCATAAATAATTATTATCTGCAAATTTAGGATCACATTAAGAAGACACCGGCTTACAAAATGGTACACAGAACTCAATTTAGCTACAAATTTACTTAAAGGGATCTAGTATTATTAGTCCGAATCCAAACTACTCAGAACTCTAGTGGTTCTCTCATACCTTGTTGTATTTTGTATTATCAATAGAAGCATGGAACAGGTTTCCCCCCCCCCCCCCCTTTCGTTAAACAGATATTTATGATTAAAATGTTCAGATTTTTAACTATCCAATAGAAACAAAGTGAAAAACTGGGCCACTATGATTATAAGTTAATTTTGAGCAATTACTGCATGTATTGTGCATTTCTACTCACTCATTGTTCTTGTCCAGTTGGTTGGCTCCTTTCCGGATCAGCAGCTCGGCAACCTGCCTTCGCTTCGGGAACATGGACCCAACGGCGCAGTGCTGTCATTACAATCAAAGTAGAAATAATATAATAATAAATGTATATAATAATATAATAATAACGTAATATACATGTAATATAATATACATGTACATGTACATGTATGATACATTAATAACATAATATCAGGGGGAAAACAACAGTTATTTATTAGTGTGGGTGCTTGAAGTTGACCACAATGGTGGTCAGCTGCCTCTTGACCGTTACCAGAAACAGGTATATGGAGGTCACCTCATACAGTGGTCACTTGTTTTATTTCCCTCAGGTGGTCACTATTCACAGGTTGGACTGTAATTAACTAATTGTCTCAAGAATGATACGTACCAGAGGACTGTCCATGGAGTGCGGGTGCTTAAAGTTGACCACATCGGTGGTCAGTTGCTTCTTGACCTTTGCCAGGTCGGCTTGTCTGCATGCCTCTAACAACTGGTGGCCTCGGAACTCATCTGCAACGGGAGAAGATTCCATAGCAAAAAAAAATATGTCAAATACTAGAAAACAAGACCAATTTTAATATAATTCCAGCCATATTTTTGTAATGTACCACAAGTAATTCTAGCAACAATTCTATGATTTTTTAAAGAATATGCTCTGTATTCAAATTGGCAACAATCAAAGTAAATCATTCATGACACTGCAAGAATTGTAAAGAAAACTAAATGTTATAGGTAGTTAGGATTCATAAGTCAGATATGCGGTGCCATCTTGCGAACGGTACGTAATACACTTGTTCAATGTTATGCAGTGCGCACAAGCTAGCTTAGTTTAAAATGGTGATCCGCGGCGCGGTATAGCGTACACACCGCATGTTAATCTTTTAACTATTGTTTAGAGGAGTTGCCTATTTTGCTAAACAGATTGTATCCATTATTCAGTGGGACAAGCTTTATTCGGCTCAAACTTACATTGCAGAGTGTCTTTTAATTCTCTGGTCGGCGCTGCATCCACGGCACTCTTGGAATGGCAGTTGATCAGGAACGGGTCCGCACCCTGGCTTAGCAGGTAGGAGCACACTTCAACCCTGTGGAATTGCATCCAAAAGTGCAAAATTATGATTTCAGTTTCATTTCATAGAACAGTTGTAGTCAAAAAGAATTTTAGTAACAAAAACTTGTAAGTTATCATTAAAATTAAAAACTAACAGTTATAGTTCAATGATGCTTGAATGGTAGTTGTGCGCTTTTTCAAGTTAAACACTTCAGATTTCCATTACCTCACAAAAATATTTCTTGAAGCGCCCTCTAAACCCATTCTATCCCTTTAAATTCGATATCCCTTAAAAAAATAGCCCTCAAATATATTTATTCCCGTGCATCCAACTCACCTTGATTTCGAGGCAGCCTCATGCAGAGGGCTGAACTGCCACAGATCCACAGCATTGACGCACGCACCGTGCTTGATGAGCAGCTGGGTGACTTCAAAATGGCCGTATGAACAGGCATTGTGAAGGGGCACCAGACCACTGCAAGAGAATGTCAACATGGAGATTTCATAAGGAAAGTTTATGTATAAAGTTAAAGTGATGCCTGTAAAGTTTCTAACTCCACGAAAAATACTTGGAGTTTCCTCGTTTCTCTTCTGCCGTGTTGTTTAGCTTATGGTAAGAGAGGAATAAAATAGGGTTAGATTTGTTTAAATGTCCTTTTAGTATGAAGATAATTATCATTGAAAATCATTATTTCAAAAGCGTTAGCAACGCTTTTGATAAAAAGTACAGCGCGCATGGGAAACCTTCCCGACCCGACTGAACTTTGAGCCGAGCGCGCGCAAATTCCATGAATTCTGTACCGTCTGTAAACATACACGGGTGCGGATATCGCAAACGGATGATTATTACTGCGACAAATCTACGGCAGGCCATCAGTATTCGGTGATAAAATATGAACTCAATATTCGTTTTTTCACTAGGTAAACAGTGTTCGTTTTCTTTCAAACTTTCACAAATCTTTCAATTGTATTTTACAAATGTAATTTTGTGCAATATCTGACACTTTACAGGCATCCCTTTAAAATGTGTCAGATTGGTCATAATGGTCAACAGGTATTGTGAAGGGGCACTAGACCTCTCTCTGCAAGAGAACGTAACAAAATGAGGAAGGAAAAGTTTGATGTGTGATATTATAATGATATCATTGTAGAGAGCTTAGAGATGATGATCAATCATATTATGCGCTATATAAATCAAATATATTTATTATGTCAACAAAAAAAACAAGACGTTGTGAAGATTTCATAATGAAAGTTTAAAATAAAGTAAAAAGGTTCATACTGTATGAACAGGCATTGCAAAGGGGCACTAGACCACTGTAGGAGATTGACATAACAAAATGAGCAAGGATAGGTTTATGAGTAATGTCAAAAAAGACAAAGTGTCCTTTTTTCTGAAACTATTGCACGTAATTCAGAAGAATCTTACAATAATATAGCTAGTTATGATTGGACCCTCAAATACAATTTTATTCCCACACTTTCAGTACAAAAGTTGGATTAGTGTAAGGTTTATAGATAGTTTTTGACTCTTGAACATACAAGCATTGAAAAAGGTTTTTATGGAAAGTTCCCCCACACAGAAGTCTTTGTGACTTGATGGTTGAGCACCGGTCTAGTAATCCGGTAGACTTGGGATCGAATCCTGGTTTTGGTATCACTTTAAATGGTCAAGACTCTAGAATACAGGGCCCCCATATCATGAAAGGGTCTTAGCTAAGACCATTGTCTTATCTTATCTTATCTGTCGCGGAGCTAGTAACTACTAAACAAAGCTTTGAATTTCAAACGGCTATCGACGCTCTGTGCGGAACGCACCGTAGCTCCGCGCCAGAGAAGATATGACAACGGTCTTAGCTAAGACCCCTTCATGAAACAGGCCCAGGCTAATATGACTATCTGTCTGTGGCAGTGTGGCTTACCCTTTATCTTTGGCATGAACATCGGCACCCTGCTGCAGTAGCATCTGCACAATAGAAACCCTGTTGTATCCCGCTGCTAAGTGCAGTGGTGTTGACTGTTGGAAAAATACAATTGGTTTATTAAAATAAAATCTAATAAATGATTGAAGTTTGAGGGCCCCTGGCTCAAAGGCCAAAGCGGTCTTATATTTTTATTTCTTTAGACCAATTAGTGACTGCTAAAAAAAAAACTTAATTGTTCCCCATTGCATCATGGTATCTAGCATTCTGAGTATTCATATTAAAGGGATAGTACAGTTCTGGACAAACTGAATTTTAGTAACCAAAACTTGCACCAAAGCATTACAAACTAATAATTATAACTCCATCATGCCCGAAATGTAGACAAACTTACAAACAGCTAAGTTAGGAGACTGTATCATTAAAAAAGCAGCCATTAAAACACAAGAGGGCGCTCTCTAAAAACATATTGGTTTCAACCATTTCTTATGAAAAATTGTGAATGTGATATTTTGTTTACCAAACTGCAGCCACTTAAGGACCCACCCATGCCTGTTTGACCTGATTGGTCAAGCAGTCCTGACACTCACCCACTCACAGTTGCTTTCATTGTTTTGTGTCTCCGCCTCCTTTCCTCTTTCCTGCCCCCCTTCCATACATGTGTTTATGTTGGTATATATTCTGTGTTTTTTCTGTAGTAACTGTCATTTGTGCCCTGACAAAGATTCTGCTAGGATCGAGAGCTAGGCTGTATACGACTCTCATATAAATAATGATTGAATAGAAAGATCATCATCAACTATTTAAAAACATCTTTGGTATAGTTTTGAAAAAGTTTAGGCCTTAAATAAATATTTTTCTTAAATTATTTAATAAATGTGGGACCAACTTCATTCCAATCAGATATATTTATTGATATTTCTGCCATTTCTGAACCAATTTTGATCAAATAAAGTTTGCTTTATCTTTGAAATCACATGCTCTTTGAAGTATTTCATTACCTCACAAAATAATTATTTCTTGAAGCGCCCTCTATACCAAAACTGTACTATCCCTTTAACGTTTAAAACTTCCGTTCAATGACTTTCATAAGTATCTCTTTTATAACAACACAATTCCTAATCAATCAAGTCTCACTCAATTACCCAAACTCAAAAGAATGAATGAGTGAATCAATCAATCAATCAATCAATCAACCAACCAACCAACCAACCAACAGATACATCAATCAATTCCTTACCCTCCTGCCATCGCTGGCATGGCAGTTGACATTGAGGGGTGTTAGGAGGCCCATCAGCCTCTCCTCATTGCCACTCCGCGATGCTTCCAGCAACTCGTCTTTCTTGTAGTCCCCAGTCAGCACCGCTCTGGCAGGGGGGTCCGCCAGATCCAGCGGAGTCTTCCCATCTGTGTTGCGGATGTTGGAGTCAGCACCATTTTGTAACAGCACTATGGAGAAATTGTTTTGATAATTATTGATAGACACATTACATTCTTGTTGGGATGTTGGGATCTGAACTATTTTGTAACAGCACTATGGAGAAATTTGTTTGAAAAAAACATAAAACTCATGTTACCAATTGGGATGTTGGAATCAGCACCATTTTGTTACAGCACTATAAAGAGATTGTTTGGATAGACACATTACACTCATGTTGGCTGAGCTACCAACATTGAATTCAACAATCAGGAAGATTTAGGGAAATTTCATCAGAAATCAGGGAGATATCAATCCAATACATACGACCTAATGACAATATTATTTCAATAATTGGGGTTTGAAAGACACATTACACTCATGTTGGGATGTTGCTATGAGCACCATTGTGAAGAGATTGTTTTTGAAAAATATGACAAAAATAAGCAATGAAAATGGGTTGTTTAAAGTTAATACAAAAATCTCTCATCGGTTGGGGTAATCATTATAAAGTCAAGCTTTGACCAACCCGATTTCTTTATGGGATGAAAGCTTGCCAGTAAAAGAAATGCATGTTAGTAAAGCTTAAATTCATGATTTTGTTTAAAGTTTGTTAAAGGTTTAAAGGTTTGCGAGTCTTCCTTACCGATGCAAACATCAATCTTTCCCTTGATGGCAGCTTCGTGGAGAGGGGTATAGTTCCAGTTGTCTCTCGCGTTGGCATCAGCCCCATGCCTCAACAAGATGACCACTACTTCGGCATGTCCGAAGGAGCAGGCGTTGTGAAGAGGGATCAGACCACCGTCGTCTCTGGAATGGACGTTGGCCCCATTCTGTAGCAGGTGCTCGACCACATCCTTTCGTCCAAAACCTTCAGTATAGAATGCATGGGTGAACATGAAGGTTTAGTATTGGAGTTCACAACAATGCTTAAAATTAATTTTGTTTTCCTCTGGTGGCAAGTAAAATAATAGTTTTCTTTAAATTTTGTATGGCCCAGATTTAGAACAATACAATGAAAAACTTTACCTAATATTGTATATTATGCAGTCTGTTAAGTGTTATTGGGATGCCGATAGGGCAAGTAAAAATTTGACATCGGCAGAATTTTGGGGAAGTCCTATATCGTCAATTTGGTGTACTTGGACTAAGGGGGCCAAGGGGCTACTGCTAGACAAAGTCTAAGTCTATATACAACAATGTATACACATGAACATGTGCTTACTAAATTACATTTTTATCAGGAAGATCGAGACACTTTATACAGTGCATGAAGGTATGCATGTCAATTTTATCATAACACAATCCTCCCTTTACGTAATTATATTGTATTCATGACAATAATATTCTATCAAATACTTAATTTTTTTAATTTTTCACTCTATGTTACCTGTTATTAATTCAATGTCATTTCTAATTTCATTACTATTAAAAACAAATACAAAATCTTCAAAATTTGTTGTTGATTGTTGTTGAAACTTCTATCTACTGTTCATTCCACATCTACTAGTAAATTGGTCCAGTTAACTGGACCATTTACACGCAACATATAGGAAAGTGCGTTAGCATCGACATACCTAGCTGATGCCATCTACCGACAAGAAATCGCGCAGGAAGCTTGCTCTTGAATATGTGCATGAGTATTCAGACGCGTCCGTTTGTGCTCTCGATCCCGGAGTGTTCGCTTCGCCTGCCCATCGATATACGATGCGCCTGCCTCGCTCGCCGCCGCGACGAAACACGTGTTATTCTATGAGAGACCGATCTTCTTTGCGATGGGATTTTATAGCGCGGGGTGGGCGTGCACGCTTCGGGTCCATACTTTGTGTTACATTTCAGAGTGTGCAGCAACTACTAATTTTTTTCCAGAGAAAAGGAGCTCAAATGTTACGATTCGGATTTCAAAGGACAATACAACCACACAACACTACATTGTAATGCTGCGCTATACGGGAACAATGTGGGACAGTACAAAAAAAGTTTGTCAAAATTTCACACAAAATTCTTATCTTAAATTCAACAAAATCAATCATGATTGGCCCTAAAAATGATACAAGTATTATATGAACTTACCAAAATGGTCCAAATTATTCTTCAAATGTCGAAAAAAATGGAAAATCTGCAGTTTTGGAAAATAAAAAGACTGAGAAAATCCCAGTCGTGATCCCTCTCGAAAGTGTTGCTGCTATCTGGATGACTGTCGTGTATTTCCTGCAAGCTTCCCACACCACACGTGTTACCGTATCCGAATTCTGACACGGCGTATCCGAATTCTGATACGGCGTATCCGAAATCGGATACGGCGGGCATGCTTGCAGATCGCGAGTTGGCTTGTATTGGACAATAATAAGCGGCCTCCGCATGTTGCGGGCGGGCTTTCTTTGTTTACGATGGGACATCGAGCAGGAAGAGAAAGAAATGGAACTTATATGACGATTTTTGTAAGTATGACTTATCATTTTGAAAATGAAATTTTGTACAATAAATCATAAAATCAGCTTCAATCTAGGTATGCAATTTTTTACTTTAGATATGCTGTTCTTTTCTCTCTGTTTGTAGTTCAAATTGTGTCCCGTAGATTTTTACCACTGTGAGCAGTAAATGGTCCTATCAGGACCATTTACAATACATTGTAGATGTGAATACAACAGCATATTTGGTAAGCATAGTAGTTTGACTTTATTACTAGACAACAAATACAGTTTCCGATAGTGTTTTAATCATGAAATAAGGCGAATGTTTTCCATTGGAGATTCAACATGTCACGTAGAACTATTGCTCCCATTCGCGCATGCGCGTTACGTTCAAACCGGCTCGCGATCCGATCGGCCTCATTTGCATAAGCCAACTCACGCTGCAGCTAGAAGGCGCCTTCTGATTGGCTTTCGCATGCTGCCATAGATTCAACCTTATACCATTTGTATGCGAGGAGAAAGCTGTCGATGGCCCCTACATTCTGATACCAAACTCGTGATATTCCAGTCAAATCTCGATTTTTGACGAATTTTTTTGCACCATTCGAAAGCTGAGATATTCTTCCTACTAATCGGCTTCTCAGCAGTTTGGTAAGTTCTCATTTTCGTAATATTTAACTTATAAATTCGCGAGTTGTTTTGAATGATTCTTTGATTTTTCTATTGTATATGTGTACCGATGATTAGTGTGCGACACCTATGGGTGAGATTCGACACGTGTATAATGTATGGCATGTCAGTGAGTTTTGGTCACCGTTTTTGCTTGGCACGGATGAAGATTGACAGATGGGGCGTGGCTTCGCGCAAGAGCCGAAGCCAGGCATAGCGCTCTGCATGTATAAGACCCGAGCAGTAGAGCAAGGCTCCGCCCACAAGGTGAAACATCACTGCGCTCTCTGCTTGACTGAGCCCAGTCAGGGAGAGAGCGCTCTGACGTTTGACCGGAGATCGGGCGATCAACCAATGGGAGCTCGCAAACTCAGTGTACATGGCTAAGTGCAATAAGTTCTACGTGCATGTAACTCAAATCTAGCGACATTATAACCAATGCTAATTGACCTATGTGTGGTTCATTCCTCAGTTTCACTGTTTTGTAAACAAAATCACTCTTCAATTTTTTTCATGACAAGACACAACACAAGTCACTCAGTCATGTTCCATATTTTCAAGTCCATTAATCAGTGACGCGTGAATCATGATCACAACACAACATTCATCATTCACGAGTCATGACATGACATGACAATTAATTTGTTCATTCTCTCTTACAAAAACATACTCAGTTTTGTCATGTTTGTTGTGCTAGTCGCTAGCGCTTCATACATTGTCCTAGAATATATAACAGAGTCTAGATTCTAGGTAGTAAATTCTCGGTTGTGAAGAAAAACAACAATGAAAAAAGTCAAAACAATTGAATCGCCGCGCCGCGCCGGGTGGCATTGTGCACAGATGAAACACAACATCAATTTGTACGTATGGGACTACAATAAATTTGGAAACTCTAAGTCTGCAGAATAACAAGTCACATACCTGCGGCAAAATGTAGGGGAGAACTCTTTCTTCCTGCCGTATCTCGTGCATTAATGTTACTCGGAGACACGAACTTTTTAACTCTGTTCAAATCACCATTCCTACAAGCCTCAAACAATTCACGATTTGGTTCACTTTGGGCACTTGCGCTTGGCAAAAATGACGACAAAGGCACCCTTCTCGTCGCCATTTTGCCAGTAATCGTCATTTGTTGCTATTAGGCTAATCTTCAGACCCATTTTAATTTGGTAGCGAGTCGCGCGCGCGGCCCGGGCCGTCGATATATTATTTCGACGATGTCGCGCTAAAAATAATTTGACGATAAAATATTTGTTTTGGGTAACTGGTATTTTTCAGGCAAAAAGCAGAGGGGCAATTAAGAAACAGAGAAAGGGGAGAGAAAGAAGGAGACAAACAACAGACAGTAACTTCGATCTAGATCTGGGTCAACAGGGGATGTAGAGCAAAGTCAGTTGAGTAGCCGGCCGAGGAGGGCGGGAGGGGGCTCATGGGCCAAAGCGCCCCCCCCCCCCGGGGGGGGGGGGGGGGGGCACTCAACTACGCGCGACCACAGGTTTTTCAAACCCACCCTAAACAAGTTTTATCCATTGGTCAAATTTATACCCTATTCAAGTATTTTCGCGTGCTTTTTTGACAATTTTGCCCCCTAAACAAGTATAACCCCTAAAACATACCTCTAAACAAGGTCTACGTCAATTAAACCTCTAAATATAATGGAAATGTTTAACCGCCTTAAACATTTAACCCTAAACAAGGTCTACCTTAAATAAACCTCTAATGTACATGTACTTGTCAATAAGATCTACAGTCAACCTCACACTAAGTTTGAAACTTTGCCTCAGTTGAAGATATTCAAAAGGCCTCTATTTTGAATGTAAGATGAATTTGTAAGTAAAAGCTTTTTCATGTTTTCATCAGTACCAGCATATTCAACTTATGCAAGTTTGACTGTATTTCTGATAATACAAATTGCAATTTCATACAGTATGTGACAACGCATGGATCGCTCTCTCGAGATATTTGTGTAGTTACTATAAAAACAAATGATAACTACCATGTCTTGTTTCTGAAACATTTTGGAATAATTTATTTACAAAAAATATGAACATCATTAAAACATACACACAATCCTGAGTTCTTGAAATGGTTCAAAATGTTGTTGAGAAACCTGAACAATGGGTAGAGGTTACAATGATGGATATCAGTGGCGTAGACAGGTTCTTACACCTGGGGGGGATGATTTGCCGTTTTCCGGACCAAGACCAAGACAATTGCTTGAAAGTCTTCTCAGTGGGAGGGGGGGGGGGGGGGGGGGCAGGGGCGGATCTAGCTTTTTGCTAAGGGGGGAGGCTTGACCAATGCCGATGCGGAGCATCGTCCACGAGCCGCGTATCGGCGAGGCGATTTTTGAACCCCCATAAGTGATGTCTTTTTGCTAAGGGGGGGTTTGACCCAATGACGATGCGGAGCATCGTCCACGAGCCGCAAAGCGGCGATTTTTGGGCTATTTTGAACCCCCATAAGTGATGTCTTTATGCTAAGGGGGGGTTTGACCCAATGACGATTTTTGGCTATTTTGAACCCCCGTAAGTGATGTCTTTTTGCTAAGGGGGGGTTTGACCCAATGACGATGCGGAGCATCGTCCACGAAGCCACGAAGCGGCGATTTTTTGGCCATTTTGAACCCCCGTAAGTGATGTCTTTTTGCTAAGGGGGGGTTTGACCAAATGACGATGCAGAGCATCGTCCACGAGCCGCGAAGCGGCGATTTTTTGGCTATTTTGAACCCCCGTAAGTGATGTTTTCCACATCACATTTTCACTTGGCAGCCCAAGGGGGGGGGGGGGGGGGGGGTTTAAACCCATGATGGCGTTTTTCTATGCACATCACATTTTCACTTGGCAGCCCAAGGGGGGGGGGGGGGGGGGGGGGTTAAACCCCCCTAACCCCTCCGCTTCTGGGGGGTTAGATGTTAATATGGTCGTGACCAGTCGGGCAGGAAGCAGTTTTGGATTTGGGGGGAGGCAAAACCTATGGGGGCTCACGATGTTGTGTGTGTAGAGGCTTATGCCCAACCACACTCACAGTGGTGCCAACTTTGAGCCAGATGTGAGAAAGAGACATTGCAAGGAGTGAAGAGACCAATCCCGAGGGAGCGAAGTGACTGAGCGGGGGGAGGGTGTGGGAGGGGGGTGTCCCCCCTCCCACGGTAGGGAGATTTTGCATTTTTGGACTTTAATTGTGCAATCTGGTGCTTACCTAGATAGGAAATTCGGGGTTAACATTGACTGTATCTGGGAAAGCGTGTTATGATTTGATCGACCAGAAATTTTAAATATATTTTCACGAAGAAAACAAATAATTGACACACTAATGAATATGCACCCCAACACAAACACAAATATTGTATTTATATTTAGCGTCATACACAGTTTCAACATCACTATATGCCACATTATGTATGATCCAACAACTTAGCCAAGAATGATTCCCGAGGTGCGAAGCTACCGAGGGCTGGGGCAGAGCCAAATAGGGAGGGTTTGAGAGGGTGTATCCCCCTCCCACGGAGAAGATTTTGCATTTATATATACACTTGAAATGGTGCAATTTGGTGCACGTCACACAATTAGCCAGAGCTAGGCCAGCCTACACTGGAACTACGTGGACCGGTATACAGAAAAAAATACCCACCCCAGGGATGTGTTTCACTAAACACTAAAATTGATTTTAGGATAGATTCAATAGGACGATTATCACATAAAATTGATGCTAAAAGCGATTTTAGCGTTTGTGAAACACCCCCAGACCATACGCAAGTTACACAATAAACTGAGATAATCTGTTCGCGCGCGAAGCGCGCAGCGAAAATTGAAAGTGGATGTATAAATTACTTTTTTAACGTTAGAATGAACAAGTCTTAGCTCATACAACTAATGTTTTCTTTCCCACTCGTATACAGATACACACACAAACAAATATATCCTTCCCTAAAACCTGGGGGGGGGGGGGGGGGATGATTGTACATGTCACCCCCCCCCCCCCCCCCCCACCTTGTGAGGTGGGGGGGATGCATCCCCCTCATCCCCCCGTTGTCTACGCCCCTGAGGGATATTATTCTAAACACTCCCCTTCAAATGTGTCTCATATTATGATTGTATCTCAGAGTTTGTATTTGTCCAAAAACTGATTAAAATAATGCTACATGTATTAACAAAACTCTGCTTATGATGTTCTCATTTGTAGTACTTGTACAAGGAATTCCATCAGTATATTCAGCTGATATCTGGGCCCTTGAGTGCGGCCAGGCTCGCATTTTTGTGAATTACAATACAAATTACACACAAATGCCATAGAGCATTAAAATCCCTGCGGGGACCTGGGAATGGTGGAGGGGGGCGGGGGTGGGGGGGGGGGGGGGGTATGATCGCGCGATCATTTTTTTGGAGAAAAAGATACCCTAAACGCGTATTTGTTTAACTTACTCCACAAACATAATCATATACCCTTTTTCTGATTTTGGCCTTTTTGACACCCTAAACGCGTGACGCGAGTGACGCGCCATGATCGGCAAAAAGTACCCTTTTTACGCTTTTTTTGGTCGCGCGTGTGATGTACAGCAATATAGTTGCGTGCCCCCCCCCCCCCCCCCCCCCCCCGAGACCAGGGTCGTCGACAAGACCGAGACCTCTGGTTTAGATGGCCGAGACCAATAAAAAGTGGACCTTTCTTAATTGGGGGGGGGGGGGGGGGGGGGGCACAACGAACGCACCCAACTCACCCGTTGGCTATACAGGCCTGTGTATTGACATCGAGGAGTAAAAGCCAATGAATCTGATTACAATGGTAAATGTCACTGGGGTCGGGGTGTCATTCATAGATGGTGATGGTTTGATAAATAAAACTGCCCGAATATCCAATGAGCTTGCCCAAATATGACATGGTTTTGCCTATAATACCATAAACCAATACATATGTCGATTACAGGGCCTCTTTTACATGCATTGAACTGCAGTGGTATAGCTAGGATTCGTTCAGTGTGGGTGGGGGGGGGGGGGGGGGGGGGGGGGGGCACGCGGGCCTGAGATTTTCATGAGAGGCACAGGTTTCTCATGACAAGCACAAAAAAAAGACCCACCCATTTAAAATCTTTGGTATGACCTATTTTTCCTAAAGATCATTGGTTTTTTTAACCAATATTAGTTGTCTATTTTTTCCTGGATGTATGGACTTTTCATGTGAATCAGCCCTGAACAAAGCATAAATAACCAACAAATGGTTAAAGTTTTAATCAACAAATTGTTAAAGTTTAAACAACACCACTCTAACCAACATTGAGCAAATACTTTTAAAGGGGCCATGTAATGCAAATACATGTTGACTTCTATTTATATGTATTAGTGTATACATCAAATATTTGTAAACTGTTCAACCGAAATATGTTTTGTTGATTTTAAAATATGTTTGCAATTATTTTGCTAAGGCAAGCCTAAGCCCCACCTCTTAAAAAACTCTCTAGAGTGAAATGCTGTATGTGACCTCATACCATGGGCGTCGATACTTACGTAATACCTATTCATCAGGGGGGATGGATGAATAGATCATCCCCCCTGATGAATGGGTATCAATGACAGATCGACGCCCATGCCTCATACGGTCAATCACAACTCAGTATACTTGTAAGATGAACAATGCACCTTCGCCCAGGCTGAGCGCCTGCTCACAATAGTATCACATCTTTGAATACACTTCCAACCCACATAATTTCAATTTCAATATCAGTTGCTATACATGCATATCAGAAAATCTCAACCATCATAAGGACAAGAAAGGAACTGATAAGCTATTGACATCACTGGTCAGCTTGCATTAGATGGAAAAGGAGAAGGACAAAAAGAATATGCCCACAATAGCATGCCCTGCATGCTTCCATACAATATCTTGTCAGTGCCTTTCTTATCATAATGATGGTTGGGCTTTTCTCACAAAGCAACTGCTATTGAAATTGAAAGTGTGTTAGTTGGTAGTGTATTCAATCATGTGATACTATTGTAAGCAGACGCTCAGCTTTGGTGAAGGTGCATTATTCATCTTATAAGTAACTGAGTTGTAATTGACAGATGAGGTCACAAGCATAATTTCACTCTGGAGACATTTTTTCCGGGCGTTCCCAAATTGAATGTTCAAGTTGATTTCTTGTTTTATTGACTTTATGACCATTGAATTTGTATGACCATTGACTTTATTGACCATTGATTTTTTATTTTATTGTAATTGGAATCTACGTGAAAAACTATCGCTGATAAACCATTCAAATTGTTTAATCAACCAGAGTTTAAATTTTAATAAATTAAAGTTTAACCCACAATTGAGTGATTCATAATGATAACAAATTGTAATACTTGTTCTAACAGTGTATGGTAGTTAGGAAAACAATATGTAAAAATGAGAGGTAACCATTACATGCTTGAGAAAATAGTAATATTTGAAAATTTGCAAAAGTAATATTATTATTGCAGTTTATTGAGTACTGAGAAATTTCTGCTGTTATTAAAAAAAAAAAAGCTGAAGAGGGCGCCCTCCAGACACCTCAAGTTTCGCAAAATAAAGGAATGTAAATGTGATGTTTGGTTAAAATAATTATTCAATAGAGATATCATCATAAACAATTTTAAAACCGTTTTGGTAGATTTTTCAAAAATAGGTAAAAATGTAAATTATATTTTATAAATGATTAAATAAAAGTTTGTCCCCACATTTATTCCTATGTGATTATTTTATGGATATTCAGCCGTTTCTGAACCGATTTTGATAAGATAAAGTTGATTCTGTGTGCTCTTTCAAACTTTAAACTCAGTTTTTCATTACCTCACAAAATAATTATTTCTTGAAGCGCCCTCTATACCAATAGGCCTACATGCCTGATTAATGCTCTTGAGTCAATGCAAATCGCTCGCCGTCTGAATAGGGTTTAAAATGTTAGACTAGCAATCAATATGAACTGAGCTTTGAGCTTGCGAACTTTTCGACCCCCATTATCACTGCTATATGGGATCGGGAGATTCCGCGCTGCGGCAGTACCAGTGCACCTGTGCGTTTGCCCGATCCATACCCCCTTGTTAGCCTTATGACCTAATCGGGTATTTTCCGTGCATTTGAGTGTATGTACATGAGTCCGTAGCGTTTTCGTTCTTGTTTACCCTTTGCGGATTGGTGTAAAGTTAACATGTATGCATGGAAGTTCCTCCACAACGATGGAGGTGGAGAAGGTGTCTTTCGTGCCTAAACATTCTTATCAATTCAGCTATGTGAACGTATCATCTTGGTAAACTTAACCTTCCTCTCCATTCTACAGTTTTCCCTCTCAAAATGCGGACCGAAGTTCTTCAAAATCGCGCTATGCTCTTCACAAAATTAGCCATCGCGTTGGTATGTCTTTCGTCGTTCGCTGCGGGTGAAATCCATCGGACGCGGACAGCTCGGCCCGCGAAAGCTTACCCGGGGAGCGTGAGGCAAGAGACCGGTGACGGTGTCGGGGTTTCCAATTCCGGGGTCTTCGATGGTGGTGAACAGGAGATCGGGAAGGGAAACCTGGATGGGGGTTACGAATTTCCCGAAGAGCTGGTGTACACCCGCGATGAAGCGTGGATTTATGCAGTTCTGGCAACGGTTCTCGTCGGACTGACAGGAATTTTCCCTCTTTTTCTACCGATTGAAATCAATCCACAAACAGACGATAAAAGAGGTAAATATACTTGATGTGTGTTTTACCGGTGGTGTTCGTGATGATGATTGTGATGATAATGATGATGATGATTGAAGATGATGCTGATGATGATTGAAGATGATGGTGATGATGATGATGATGATGATGATGATGATGATGATGATGATGATGATGGATGAAATTTATGAATGTGATATGATGTGAGTTATGCTTTTTAGTTTATTGAAATGATTATGTTCAAGTAATTAGAATAAAGTTTATAAACACTGATCAGAAGAAAATCTTCAAAAGTAAAACACCATCATAATGTTAATCACCAAGCTCTGAGTATGAGTTACCATCAGCCCGTTTGCCTTCGGACAAAATTTCAATATTTTCTTGAAAAGTAAATTACAGGTGATCGTGATTTGTTTTCAAAAATGTCTTCCAATATAATAGAGTTTCTAGAACAATTAAAATAGATCTCTCGAAGTGCTGCTTATTATGATTCCAGATTCTTCCCATTTCTTGAATTTAATTTTTTGCAAGGTTGTAAGTACATGTATGCATCTGATTTAAGCATCCAAACTACCTCTAAGAGCTTGGTAAATTTTGTTAAAAAATCAAAATAATATTGATAAGTGATAATTTCCAAATATTTTATCAATGAAAACTTAAAGGGGACCACCAGGCAAAGGACAACACATTATTATATGTTTTGGTACCGTTTTGTGATATCAAATAGATACCCAACATTTTGCAAAGGGTTGTGTAATTAATAAACAAAGCAATTAATTTCCACCACTTACGGAACCACGGCTATCTCGTGGTTCCACACAGGCCAGGCATTTGCGAGTGCGCCAATGCAATTCACGCGTACGTCAATAGAATCCCGGATGATTCGTTCGCTCTGCACAGAGCGCCACTGGATCTGCTCGCATAATAGTCTGCGCATTCAGACCGCATGACCGCATGGCTGAGAATGGTGATGCGTTTTCCATTTTTTTTCTTTCTTAAAACATATTTTTGTGAACTTATTGAAGGAATGGAATACTAAAGATGTTACCTTTCTATAAAAAGATTATTATTTTGGGGTGGTGGTACCCTTTAATAGCCGATTTACTAAAAGAATACATGGGTATTTACATTATGTCCAAAGTCACCCTGGGCCATTTTGATAAGAATTGTGACCTTGAGAGGATCGGTAAAATGTTTTTTACATGTACGTAACTGGAAGTGTGCAGGGGGTGTTGCATACGTATAAAGAGTTGCGATCAATCAATGTGCACTTGAGCCAAACAGAGTTGCGCTTTTTCTGATTTGTGATTCATCACAACTTTGTAATTGATGCTGTTTGACCACCAAATAAAACATGCACTTTATTTCCAATACAAAACAACAAAAAACACATATATATACATGTATATGGTAAGCATTCTAAAAGAATAATATACATCTAAAATGTTCCTACATGTACATTACCACCCTATAATTCAGTATAAATAATAACAGATTTACCAAAAAAATAATTTTGTTCTAGTAGGGATAGTACAAATGTACATGTACATGTACAGTTTTGGTCAAACTGAATTTTTGTAACCAAAACCTGCACCATAACATTGAAAACTATTGAACTCCACAATGCTCGAAATTCGAAACGTATACAAAAATTATTACAAATAAGTAATGTTGTCATTCAAAAAGAGCCATTAAAACTCAAGAGGGCGCTCTCTAAAAACTCATTGGTTTGAACCATTTTTAATAAAAAATTGTGCATGTGATGTTTTGTTATTAAAATAATTAAATTAAATAGAAAGGTCATCAACAACTTATTTAAAAACTTCTTTTGAAAGTGTTTGAAAAAATGTAAGCATTTTATATATATTTTTTAAATTATCAAATATTTATGGGGCCCCAGATTTATTCCGAACGGATATATATATTAATTGATATTTCAGCTGTTTTTGAACCGATTTTGATCAAATAAAGTTTATTCTGTCATTAAAATTGTACATTGCTCATTCAAATTTGACACTCAGTTTTTCATTACCTCAAAAAAAAAAAAGATTCTGTGCAGCGCCCTCTATACTAAAACTAAACTACAAGGACGAGAGTTATTTTAAGGCAAAATTGATCATTATTTTCCTATACAAATTGGCATAGTTCTCCTAATTTTTTTTCTACCTTTTAATGACATAAAAATAGGTGGAAAATATTTAAATATGAAGTGACTTTGCCACAAAGTTGCCAATTTGAATGCCAAAATCTGTTTTTAAAAAAAATATCACAATGGGTTGCCAATTTAAGGATTTCCCTAAGTTATAGCGATCTACACAATAATAAAAATCATTACAAAATAAGTAAAGCAGGTAGAGTAACAAAATTGGCCTCTACAAATACCAACCCACAAATATGTGGGACTCCGTCTTGATGGGTTAAAGTGAGCCTTGATGTAAAGTCATTTGTCTCCATGGCTGTCCAAAGTCATCTTGATTGATCTATTTCATGGATTTAAAACAAAGTTCAGATTGAAGAATTTAAAAATCATCATCTAGATCTTTTCCATTATTTGTATTTAAGTGAATGGTACAAAATGAACTCTTGTCGAGACATTTACAGGAAGTTGTCACCTTTTCAACGCTAAGGAAAATATTGTTTTAAATTATAACAAAATCACAGCAAATAGGGGAAAAACAGAAAGTTTTACAAAACTATTGCAATCACTGTTTATTATGAAAGTTTTGTTTTTGTTTGTTGATGAAGGAATTAAGAAAGGTCTTTATTCTAAGTATAGGCACTTCAAAATTTTGTAAAACCACTTCCAGAAATCTCAGGAAGCTAAATTCATATGATGTAATGTACATCGATTCAACTCGATTGAGTCAGCATGTGACCCTTACCAAGGGGCCAAGTATACTTATTGCTCAACTCCTCACTGTAAACAAATAAAAGGGAATTCAGAACTCTAATCTGTACCACCATATTACAATTGATGCACTACCCATTTTAACTCTTCTTTTTTTTGCACCCATTTCTTTAAACTTTTGAGTAACCTTGTGACCCTTATCAAACTCAAAGCCAAGTATACTTTGCAAATCCCTGTAAACAAATAAAAGGGAATTCAGAACTTTAACCTGTACCACCATGTTACAATTGATGCACTACTCATGATGTAATCTCTCTTTTTCGTACCCATTTTTATTTAAAAAAAATTTATTAACCTTTATTAACTGATTGGGGAGGGGGGGGGGGGGGGGGGGAGGGGGGACGTGCACACCTTTTTATTTTTTGACAGATTATTGGGGGGGGGGGGGCACGTGCCCCCTCCCTATATAGCTACGCCATTGAACCTTACACACTCTCTCTCTCTCTGCCAAAGTGGTTGCTCACATTGCGTAACAAAGTGGGAATTTTATTAACCAGCATTATGACTGTCTTCCAGTTCATACACTACAACTTTTGTCAAACCACTTCCTCGAAATGTCACAATGTTGTGGACTTTTAGTTGGCAAACATCATTAATAATTCTTGGTGTTTCAAAATTCAAGCTTGGGTAAACTATTTAGATTCCCTTTTTATTTTTGTGGTCAATATAATGTGTGTCAATACTATTTATGGCGCACGTACGTGTACACAGCATGCACTACTGTACAAGTGCCATGTATGGTTGCTTGTTGTTGTTGTTGTAGTGTAGTGATGTATTTTGACTAGTACATACAACCTACACTGTACATGTATGTCATTGTAAGCAATGAAAAAGAAACAAGCAAACGGGTCTACATACGTGAATTTAGTATCAAAAGTGTACATATTTGTTGGCTTGCCGTTTAGTTGCTTGTTGTTGTACTTGTAGTATTTAAGTGTACATGTAGTACATAAACCAAAAACAAACAAGCGAAACAATAAGTACTGAAAACTTAAGTATGATCATAAACATATTTGTTGTAATTTAATGTCCTTCGTGCAATGCAGAGTTTACTGCACAGTTTATCATGGATGCTCTATATGGCTTGACTGTGCATACAGTGCATGAACATCCAGGCAGCATCTGTTCTGTGATTTAGTGTGTACGTAACCTGCTGAGCATGCAGTTTCGGAATTGGGTTAGGAGAACTTTACAATGTATAGGACTATTGTGTAGTCTCCTGTTACAGTCTACAGCTGCTTGTGTTACAGCATACATGTATAGGACTATGGTGTAGTGACTAGTCTCTGTTGTGTATTAATACAAACTGTACTAGCCTAGGCTACAGCCTACATGTAAATGTAGTCCACAGTATACATTCCATGAACCAAATGATCCCATGTGCCGATCGTGCCAGGCATATAGTACATGCATGATTGATGGTATCCCAATAAGTTCTAACATGTTTTGTTCATGGTCACGACATTTAACACAATTATAATACCTTTTATCAATTACTGCAGTATGTATGTGCATTAATTTCCAGCGTACAGTACTAATTGCAGGTTACTGCAATACAAACATTCAAATTATTAACCCCTTGACTACGGGAACCGGGTGGGTTATGTACAAAGTCTATGGGGATTTTAGAAGCTCACATGGAATGGGTTAACCCTTCCAAGTTCTCCAATAAAGAGGCCTAAGTCATAAATACTCAAAATGTTATAAATTGTAGAATATGTGACAATTTGCATTAATTAGGAAATGCCAGTGATAAACTTCCTGACCCATGGGCACCTGAAACTTTTTTTTTCTTTGGAAGTTTGGGGAATCAAATTCTTGTTGACACTTTTTTAACAATCCAAGACCAGGAAATTATGCTGAATGTCATCTCCAACTTTTGGTGTGTTTTTTTACCACATAATTTCCCATGTTCAATTTTGTAATAATATGATGATTGCCCCCTGGCTAGCCAAATGCTTCTTGTTTATATAATCCTTCTTGTTTCTGTAGCCTACACTGACAGGGAAAATATAACATTTTACAAACAAATTTATGGGGGCTCTTCATTATGAGTGCTATATGGCCCTGAACCCCCGGATTTGTTCACATGTAATATAACATTTAATGTTATATTCTATTCTGTCTCATTCTAGACTGAGTCTACAAGTACTTGTAGGCTATATGTACATGTATGTACATTGTACTTCATCTATTGTAAGCACACGTGTCTGTTTAGTGTTTATAGTCTATCTCACTTCCTCTCAGAAAAGGAGGTCAGCAAAGTTTATTTGCAAATATCAGCTCTCTGTGCCAAATAAGAAATGTCCATGGATATGGATGGACAACTGGAACAGTATACAGTCAAACCTGTGTATATTGACCACCAAAGGGAAGTAAGAAAAGTGGCCACTGTAGACAGGTGACCTGATCTATCATAGACAGGTTCATTCAATTGTTTTTCTCTGCAGGGGATCATGTTTACTGGCCACTATAGGCAGGTTGGCTGCTATAGAAAGGTGGCCACTAAGACAGGGTTGACTGTATTGCAATAATTTGATTTTTCCCTTTTCCCAAAAGTGATTGATGATGAGAATGGTAGACTTAATAAATGATAATAATTAATGAAGATAGTGTAAATAAGAATTATAAATCATGGTGATGAAGCAATGATGATGATTATGATGATGATGATGATGATGATGATGATGATGATTAAGATGATGATGATGGTGATGATGATCAATAATTTAACAGTAGATTATGAATGAAATGAAGCACATATAATCCTTCTTGTTTCTGTAGCCTACACTGACAGGGAAAATATAACATTTTACAAACAAATTTATGGGGGCTCTTCATTATGAGTGCTATATGGCCCTGAACCCCCAGATTTGTTCACATGTAATATACCATTTAATGCACATTCTAGACTGAGTCTAGACTACAGTGGAAGATATCAATAGGTTAACATTGATATTTTAAAAAGTTTTAATTGAAGGAATCAAGTAACAAATCAACTAGATGCGCACACTACATGTACATGTATTTATGTACACTAGATTACATTACAGTAGAACCTTGTAATAACAAAGGTCCTTGGGGATTATGAAATTGAACTTGACATATCAGGTATCATGTTACATCAGGGTGAAACATCCCTGGAAGAATACTAGCGAGCTTAGACCAGCATAATGACCTTTTTATGAGAGGTTTTGTTATATACAGTATATAAGTCAAAATAAACTGTCCACATTACTGCAGTAATCTACAGTAATCCCTATTCACCTATTGATGTGTAAAAATCAATAAGGATTGGGTTTTGTTATAATACAGTCACAGTAACCTGCAGTAATCCCTATTGATGTGTACAGAATGAGAGCTTGATAAAATCTCTTTATAATATTAACCAATTCAGCTACTAGATTTTGTGATCCCCATATCATAAGTTAATACATGATTTAGACCTAGCATTGGGTTAAAGGGGTCTAGTAGTAGTACTTAACATCATCAAAATCCCCCAAAACAGAACTCTAGAGCGGTTCTCACATGCCTCGTTGTATTCGTATTGCCAATGATTTTTTTTTTCGTCTTTTTTTCTCAGAATTTCTCTTTTGTTATATAAATAAAGATAAACAAATTATTGAAGTGTTCAGATTTGAAACCTTCATGTGTACAAAGGTACTGCAAATGCAATAATAATAATAATAACTTACATTTTTATAGCGCTTAATACAGGGTATCTGAACGCAAGTATATATACAATACAAATATCTCTTTTCATTTTCGCTCATTACTCAATCATACATATGACATTCATGCACCATGGAATTTTCACCCATCACTCATATCAGTGGACATGTCAGCTTTAACTCTTTGGTCAGATCACAGATATACCTAAACATTTCATTAATAAGGGCTTGACACTAGCACTTGCCCTGTTGCCCAGGGCAAGTAAAAATTGATGTCGGGCAAGTAAAATGTTCATAAATGGTTTCATTTGGTTGCCCGATAAGGCAACTAATTTTTTTGTCAACTTCAAGAGAATTTTTTTATATTTTTTAATGTGTAAATTTCATCTAGAAGTACATGGGCAAGTACTTTATCTGTTTGTTGGGGCAAGTAGAATTTGAAGATTTATGATTTTACTTGCCCGAACGGCCAGTGCAGAAAAAAAAGTAAGTGTGGGGACTTGCATTAATCCTTAGTCAGTTTTTGAACACCAACAAAGAACGATGTACTGTAGACCAACACAGATGTTGTCAATGTCAGCAAGAACAGGCCACTTCCTCCTGTCTCTTCTTTGTCTTTTTCTTTCTCTAAAAAAAGTTTGTTTCCTGTTTGACTGACTACCTCCTCATGTCCAGAGATAATTCAGACATATTAAGTAAGCCCTCTGCAGACAGAGCCGACTCGACCCGATTCAACTGGTTTTCATTCGGATCGGCGCAGTTTTTAGTGCCTCGTGACACACATTTTGCCAGTCGAGAGACAGTCGGATGCCAGTTGGGGCCGATTCAACACAGTGAATCGGATCCGACCGACTGGGCCCAACTCTAGCCTGATTGAAACCAGTCGGATCGGGTCGAGTCGGCTCTGTCTGCAGAAGGCTTCACATGTGTTTGTAGATGATAACAGGCTGTGGTGCACATCGGCGAAGAAATTCACGGGGGCTCAGGTCGATTTTGCCCCCAAAATGCCTCAACTAGCCCCCATCAAATTGCTTTTTTAAAAGTTCAATGCAAAACCAGTTTTAGAGTGCTATTTTCATGAAGGCAAGATTGGAAAGTGGCCCCCCGAAAAAAATACATTTTATTTTTTGCCTGAGGCTTTGGTCAGGTAGTCTGGTGCACATTTCTTACAAATAAAAGGCATTAAAATGAAGTAAAACACATTTTTTTCTTTCTTAATTCAGACATCAATTATCGTACAAGCATTGTTTATAGTTTGACTTTGACATCCTTTTCAGAATCACCGAATTACACTCTTTTCAAGTCTCTTGCAAATATTTGTTTTTCCAATGGGTAAACTGTTTTGCTGTGATTATTTGGTTAGTACCTTTTTGTATACTGTGTACTGTACATGTGTTTGACTAACTGGGTAATATCTTACAATCACATATTATCAGTGCAAATATCTGCAGTCTCAAACCAGGACATTGTTATTTGGTCAAATCCCCTTTGACTCCTTATCAACTCATGTCATACTCTATCTCCTGCTGACTTGTACAGTGTGCACTGTACATATAAAGTTGACCAATGTGGTCACACATATGACATGTCCATTGTAATGTACATACGACATGTAAAAACCCACCGTAACAATCATCTTTATCATACAGGGTGGCCCCCAACCAAAAAAATACACGGGGGCGACGGGTGATTCGCCCCCGATACCATTGGAATCGCCCCCGTGAGCCAAGGCACGGGGCGGAAAAAAAAAAAAAAAAAGCGCCAGAAACGTACCAAACATGGCATAATCGCCCCCAAAAATCAGAACAGGGCACTTCCCAAAATATAGTAACAAAATAATTATGTCCATCAGCTAGGGTGTCTTGTCCAAGAACAGTCATTTTGGTCATGTAGTTTTTGTTTTAGGGTGCTGTGAGTGACACCATGTCAGGTTCCCATTTTTGTCAATTTTTACCACGTCAGTGTCTGATAAATCGCACTTACTGCCCGTCATAGCATCGAACAACAAGCAATACCCGCGCCGAGAGAATGGGCATAGTTACGGCAATTACTGGGGCTCTTTTATGATTTCCTGGGGTCTTTTTGGCATTTCGGGGGCTAATTTGAGCCCCTGCATATTTTGTTCACTGATCATGAGGCCAGTGTTTTGTGTAAACAATCCTTCTGTTTTGACCATTTACATGCACTCCTGTTGTAGGCTGTACATATCCCTATCAGTGTCAGTGGGTCTATGACATACAGTGTACATGTAGGTTACTTCATTGATAGCCCTAATTAATTAATAGGGGAGCTTCCTGAAAGATAAAAACATTAAAGTCACTTGACCTGTGAGTCACCTTTATACTGTAAATTGTGTACCATCTCCTCGGTTTATTCGTTTGTATGATGTGCACTGCATATTAGAGCTCGCTTCCAAAAGGCGCTAAATCCACTTTCCATAAAAATTGAGTTAACGATATATCTACATGTATAATCTACGTAGCTATCTAGGAATCCACATTTTACGACAAATAACTCACTTAAAATCAAAATATAGAAAGTTCAATTTTCAGATTCCCATAGGCACGTGTACAAAGTGGGACAAAGAAACCCGTTTTTCTCGGAAGTTGAAAAAGTGGATTTAGCGCCTTTTGGTTGAAAGGATTTGTTGGTTGGTTATTCAATGCTAGAAATGAAAATTTTTGCCTTCTGGCCCAGTCGGGCAAGTAAAAACAAGATTTTAAAATTCTAGTGGCCCGAAAACCTGAATCTGGTCGCCCCAATAATAAAGAAGAACATCCAAAAATATGTTATTGGGTTCTCCATGCGGCCCAGTCAAATTTAGCATTGATCAGTGAAATTTGGTGGCCCAAAGCTAATTTTGAGTGGCCCCGATCCAGGGCGCATGTGCCCGAACATTTGGTTATTTGCTTTGTACAGACGCGTTCAATCAATGATGATTATTTACATGTATGCCTGGTCCCTTTATCTTCACCATCCGAGAGACGCAGCCTAGGTTTGAACCCGGTCAGATTTGTGCGAAGAGCAGAGTTCTGACCCCATCTCTGTTTGGGGGGGGGGGGGGGGGGGCAGCAAAGGTACCGAGTTTTGTTTTGTTTTGGGTGATCTGCTCTGTAATCTTCCAACAACTTGTGCATCAATATAATTTTTTTAAATCATCAGCATACTGTACTGTACATGCAAGTGTATTTGCAAGGTTGATATAAATGTCTTTCCCCATTTCAATCTGTCCTTCATCTCTGTGTAGGGCTAGGGTCAGCACATGTCAACTTCCTGCCGAGTTTTGCAGATGGTTATTACAACAAAATTGTGAAAAATGCTAAAAAACGAGAAATCTATGAAAAAGTCATCTTTGTAATAAAAATAGATTCAATAGGGGCCTTGAAGGGGCAGAATCTTTGTCAGAGGCTAAGTTACCACTTCACATCATATATACAATCACCAAATAAATTATGTTTTCAAGTTAAATACAAGTTCAACTTGCTGAGTTTTGTGGTTGGGGTCGCTCTGCCTTATGATGGGTGCTTGTTCATTCCTCATAAGTATTGTACTGTACAGCTGACATTGGACTTAGCAAGGTTTGAACCCGGTCAGATTTGTGCGAAGAGCAGAGTTCTGACCCCATCTCTGTTTGGGGGGGGGGGGGGGGGCAGCAAAGGTACCGAGTTTTGTTTTGTTTTGGGTGATCTGCTCTGTAATCTTCCAACAACTTGTGCATCAATATAATTTTTTTAAATCATCAGCATACTGTACTGTACATGCAAGTGTATTTGCAAGGTTGATATAAATGTCTTTCCCCATTTCAATCTGTCCTTCATCTCTGTGTAGGGCTAGGGTCAGCACATGTCAACTTCCTGCCGAGTTTTGCAGATGGTTATTACAACAAAATTGTGAAAAATGCTAAAAAACGAGAAATCTATGAAAAAGTCATCTTTGTAATAAAAATAGATTCAATAGGGGCCTTGAAGGGGCAGAATCTTTGTCAGAGGCTAAGTTACCACTTCACATCATATATACAATCACCAAATAAATTATGTTTTCAAGTTAAATACAAGTTCAACTTGCTGAGTTTTGTGGTTGGGGTCGCTCTGCCTTATGATGGGTGCTTGTTCATTCCTCATAAGTATTGTACTGTACAGCTGACATTGGACTTAGCAAGGAACTAATCTAGCAGGCTTTAATGAATATGAGCCAAATTAATTGTGTTTTCAAGTCTAATTCATCTTATCTAATCTTCCTTTCTTGTAGGGGCAGCCAAGTTCAACTACATGCTAAGTTTTGCTGTAGGCAGTCTGCCTGGTTATGTCTGCCTGTTTATTCCTCATTGATTCAGTATTTTAACCCAATTAATTGTATTTTCAAGTCTAAACGTATTTTTTTTCTTCTAATCATCCTTTCTTGTAGGAGCAGCCAAGTTCAACTGCATGCTGAGTTTTGCTGTAGGTAGTCTGCCTGGTTATGCCTGCCTGTTTATTCCTCATTGATTCAGTATTTTAACCCAATTAATTGTATTTTCAAGTCTAAACATATTTTTTTCCTTCTAATCATCCTTTCTTGTAGGAGCAGCCAAGTTCAACTGCATGCTGAGTTTTGCTGTAGGTAGTCTGCCTGGTTATGCCTGCCTGTTTATTCCTCATTGATTCAGTATTTTAACCCAATTAATTGTATTTTCAAGTCTAAACGTAATTATCTTTCTCTAATCATCCTTTCTTGTAGGAGCAGCCAAGTTCAACTGCATACTGAGTTTTGCCATAGGGGGTCTGCTGGGCGATGTCTTCCTCCATCTCCTCCCAGAGGCCTGGGCTCACATCGCTCAAGGTCAGTTCATGCTACATGTACATCTACTATTTATTTATTTATTTATTTATATTTATTATATTTATTTATTTATTTATTTATTTATTTATTTATTTATTTATTTATTTATGTTTTTATGTATTTATTTATTTATTTATTTATGTATTTATATTTTTATGTATTTATGTATTTATTTATTTATTTATTAATTCATTTATTTATTTATTTACTTATTTATTTATTTATTTACTTATTTATTTATTTATTTATGTATTCATTCATTCATTCATTCATTCATTCATTCATTCATTCATTCATTCATTCATTCATTCATTCATTCATTCATTCATTCATTCATTTATTTATTTATTTATTTATTTATTTATTTATTTATTTATTTATTTATTTATTTATTTATTTATTTATGTATATTTATGTATGTATTTATTTATTTATTTATTTACTTATTTATTTATTTATTTATTTATTCGTTCGTTCGTTCGTTCGTTCGTTCGTTCGTTCGTTCGTTCGTTCGTTCGTTCGTTCGTTCGTTCGTTCGTTCGTTCGTTCGTTCGTTCGTTCGTTCGTTCGTTCGTTCGTTCTTCATTCATTCATTCATTCATTCATTCATTCATTCATTCATTCATTCATTCATTCATTCATTCATTCATTCATTCATTCATTCATTCATTCATTCATTCATTTATTTACTTATTTATTTATGTATTTACTTATTTATTTACTTATTTATTTATTTATTTATTTACTTATTTAATTACTTATTTATTTATTTATTTACTTATTTTAATGGTTTTTATTGTCAACACGTATGATAGCAAACAAGCTGAATTCCTCTTGTTACATTGAATTACATACAGAACAATGTAATTCCTGCAATCAACAAAAATAATTGAACAATTTAATCTAGTGGTTCTTTCATGCTTTTTGTTTGAATAGAAATTTGAAACCAGCTTAGTTTTTTTTCCAAAATTCTACTTTGTTATTCATTGAGATATTCATGATTTTTTAATTAGGAAAAAAGGAGAAGATTAGTACAAAAACTGGCTAATTTGAGTAAGAAAACGACCCTTTAAAATTATCCATTTGTTGTAACAAGATTCTTAAACTGGGCAGTGAATTAGTGCATCATGGTTTCAATTTTTGTTAGTTTGGATCATGGATTTTAATTCCCTTTAAAGTGTATGTCTAGCCCACTGGCAATGTGTTATGGGCTATACCTGCTATACAGGGCGTATCAAAAAAAGCGTTACACTTTTGAAAAATCTGTCAAAATTACATTTCAAAATATTTTGAAGATTTTTTCATGTCGATAGATGCCCAATAGTCTCATCTATCAAGTGCCACTAACAAAACAAATTTTCGTTCACGCTTGGGCGAACACTGACTGTTTTTGTCCAGAGTGTGAAAAAAGTGCCAATTGAAAGAAGAGGGAAAATTAAACCAGCAGTCCGAATAAGTACTCCCATTCAAACAAATTGCTCCGTTGCATAAATTTAGGATTATGTTATGATCATAGGCGTACCCAGGGGGGGGGGGGGGGTTGAACCCTGGCCTCTGTCTCGAAAATGTCAAAGATTTCCTGTCTGGCTGGCGCACTCGCAAATGTTTGGCCCATACGGAACCAGGAAATAATAGTGGTTCTGTAAGTGGTGGTAATTTATTGCTTTGTTTATGAATTTACACAACACTTTGCAAAATGTTGGGTATCTATTTGATATCACAAAACAGTACCAAAACATATAATTCAGTATTGTTCTTTGCCTGGTGGTCCCCTTTAATCATGACGTAATGCACGTACTAACACACTAGTAGACATGCAAATCGAAGGCCGGACTGCCTGCGAATCTAGTGGTCCTTTCATGCTTTTTGATTGAATAGAAATTTGAAACCAGCTTAGTTTTTTTCCAAAATTCTACTTTGTTATTGAGATTTTCATGATTTAATTAGGAAAAAAGAGAAGATTATTTAAACTGTGTACAAAAACTGGCTAATTTTAGTAAGAAAACAACCCTTTAAAATGATTCACTTGTTGTGATGGGCATTGAATTAGTGCATCATGATTTCAATTTTTGTTAGTTTGGATCATGGATTTTAATTCCCTTTAAAGTGTATGTCTAGACCACTGGCAATGTGTTATGGGCTATACCTGCTACATGTATATGAATATGAAAACTACCACATATGCTCAGTAAACAAAAATGTGTCATTGAAACTGAAAAAAAAAGGTTTAGGCAGTCTGGTAGAATAATATAAAGGGCTATGATATTTACCCACATGATCTGTGTTATCTTTATATATTATATATAGCTCATATTTTTGACATCATTTATTTGAATCTAGATGAAACTAAATATATTCCCTGTTTGAAAGCAAAGCAAGCAAGACAAGCAATATGATAGGGAGACTTCCCATGTATTAATTTCAACATTCCCAAATAAACTGGTGTTATATTATGGGAAAAAGAAATCGATGCCAAGCCAGTGACATCTGTTCTGATTGACTAGTCTACCATATAATGCATCACACCTCTCGGTGCAGAACGGCACTAAAATACTAGTACGCTCTCGAAATTCACTTTTGTTCCCATGGTGGCACTGGCAAGGAAATAATTAATTAAAAATTTTGGGGGCTACTTTTTCAATCTGATGGATATCACAAAATCTTTCACATAATACCTTATACAGGGTGGCCCAGAAAGGTTGCAACACCTACGATCGTTAATATCATCAACATCATCGACCAAATGTCATTGTTTTTTATTTGATTGGGTAGAACATTCTTTTTCCAACAAAATGATACCATGAGCATTGACTTTGGGTAAGGCGTTTGGATCCTAGGGCCATTTTTCTGAGGCAATGTCGTTTCCCAAATTTGCTACTTTTTCGTCTCCAGCGATCCTCGGAACACTGAGACATTCTTGCCCCACGGCCTGCCGTAGAATTACAGCGTGTTCACACACAAACATTTTTTCATCCCTTAATCATGACTAAAGAATCATGACTAACGATACGACGTATTGTTAGTCATGATTAAACCAAACTACCTCTTACGTTCACACACACAAAGCCAAGATTCCACAACAGCTGGCTTCCAGGTGCACCGAACATCGTATAAGTGCGCAGTTTGCTACTGCGCAGTGTGTTGACTTTTTTCTGTCTGCTGTCTCCCTGTGTGCGCGAACGTTCATGTTAAGCCACGCCCAGTTAGTTACGAGTCGTATAGCTAATCATGATTAAGCGAGCGACCGTTGTTCACACACGAAAAGTGCGTGATTCTATAGTAAGTTCTCGTACGAAACGACGATCAAACCCGTGTTTCGTTAGTCATGATTCGCTATACGTCGTTTCATTAGTCAGCGTTCAGACACACAAATTTCATCGTACAGCTAATCAGCAGCTGATTCTATAGTCAGCTGCTGATTCTTTAGTCATGATTAAGGGATGAAATTTTTGTGTGTGAACACGGGGTTAGATGTACAGAAGAACCGCATGACTGCTCTCCCTTTGATAAGGAAGACAATGTGAGCCATACCGTACGGGGTAATCGATTACGCAACATCGCGCTGTTCAACAGCTAATTCTATGGCAGGCCGTGGAGTGAGAATATCTCAGTGTTCCGAGGAACGCTGGAGACGAAAAAGTAGCAAATTTAGGAAACAACATTGCCTCAGAAAAATGGCCCTACATATCCCAACGCCTCGCCCAAAATCAATGCTCATGGTATCATTTTGGAAAAAGAATGTTCTACCCAATCAAATAGAAACAAATGATATTTGGTCGATGATGTTGATGATATTAACGATCGTAGGTGTTGCATTCTTTCTGGGCCACCCTGTATAGTAATTTTAAAGGCTACCTACTGATTTCAGGGGGCTATTTTGAAAATTAGGGGGCAAAGTTGCCCTCAGCCTCCATGTATTTCCTACCCTGCATGGTGGCCCAGTCGGGTAAGTGAATCAGAGGTGTGTCAAGTTTTGCTTGCCCGTAACTGGAATTGAGTGGCCCTATTTTCAGTGCTGTAGTCGAGTCCGAACTCGGACTCGCTTTCGATGGTCTCGTGACTCGGACTCGGAGCCGAGTCCCTATGTAAAACATATGGGAAAATGCTATTTCGTTGGGGACTCGGACTCGGAACAGCACTGCCTATTTTATTAAACAAAGAATGGCATTTAAGTTCAGTTTATTTTTAAAGGGGAATTCCACCCCAGAAATGTGATGTTTGCTATAAAATACAGTGAATATGAAGAATCTTGATCGAAAATCTGAGCCAAAACGGTAGAGCAATAAAAAAGTTATGACAGGATGAACTTTGCTCCGATTTTTAGTATCGTTCGCAATTTGCTATCGATCGTGACGTAACTTGCGAGCTGCAGTCATTTTGACTTCTACATGGAAATTTTACAAAATTTAAATTTTCTTCATAACAAAGCAAATTTATGAGCTTACAAATTCCAAAGAGGTTGGCCCATCGATATTCTTCTATGAATTCGTGAAAACAAGCAGAGAAAAATTAATTTTTAGCAACGAAAATGAGAAATAAGTGTATTTTCATTTACTAAAGCCGTGGCGAGTTGCTCGTCAATGATGTTGCATATGGCGGCAATTTTGAAAGGCTAGTGGGCCTGTGCTAAATTTGAGGCCTGTGTACAGGCAAACATTTCGAATAGTGGCAATACTTTTGTGATTCTTGCATGCATACAAAATGTGTGTAGTACAGTAGTCTCCGCATAATGGGGTAACATTTAAAGGGAAAGTTGAGTTTTGGTAGAGAGGGCGCTAGACTACTTAATTGGTTTGTGAGGTAATGAAAAACTGAGTGTAAAATTTGAAAGAGCATAATATTTAAACAATAAAATCATCTTTGTTTGATCAAAATCGGTTCAGAAACGGCTGAAATATCCATAAACATAACAATTTGTAATAAACCCGGGGCCCTGGGTTTATTAGAGAATTTTGAACCAGCCGTTAAAAATTCAAAAAAATGCTTCCTCTTTTCAAAAAAGTTACAAAATAGGTATTTAAATAGTTGTTGGTTATTTCTCTATCTAATCACTATTTCAACAAAGCATCACATGCACAATATTTTATTCAAAATGGTTGAAACCGATGAGTGTTTAGAGAGCGCCCTCTTACGTTTTGACGGCTCTTTTTGAATGATAACATGATCTTTACTACGTCATTTGTAATTTTGTGTTCCTTTCTAGTTATAACTATTAGTTTGTAACGTAATGATGCAGGTTTTGGTTACTAAAATTCAGTTTCACTAAAACTGTACTCTCCTTACCAGAACTCAACTATCCCTTTAAAGGGGTACTCCTGTTAAACGGGTAGGATTTGACAAAACATTTCTTATGTTTCTTCAGGAAATTTCCACCACTTAAAGCTGTACACCTGTTAAATGGGCTAATATCCTTTGCAGAACACAACCTCATTAAAAGCGGAGAGTACTGTACTAGAATTCAACTTACATACAAATCCAAAGTTAAAGGGTACCACCAACCAAAAATTATATTCTTATAAATGAAAGGTAACATCTTATAATATTATATAATCTTATCAATTATATAATTGGGAAAAAGCATTACCTTACTAAGGTATGCGTTCATGGGTCTGCATACGAAGACTACCTTTTGTCTAGGGCGAACACATCGTCCGGGATGCTATCGTCTCCTTAAACGTACGCATGAATAGCATTGGGGCACTCTCAGACGTTTGGCGCATACAGAACCATGAGGTCATGTTGGCTCCGTAAGTGCATGGTGGTAATTAATTGTATTGTTTATGAATTACACAACCCTTTGCAAAATGTTGGGCATCTATTTGATATCACACAAAGTATGGTACCAAAATATATAATTATGTGTTGTTCTTTGCCTGGTGGTCCACTTTAATGCTAGCCTTGTCCCAGTTGCTCACCAAAGCTGCTTGTTAACTTTGGGCCTTGACAAAAGGCTATCAAAAATATGCTTCAGCAGCTGTTAGTGAAACAAAAAGTGTTTGGTGATAATGTTGATAATATGATACAGCATCATACATGTACATGTCTGCATGGTACATCACACCTTGTGACGTACTAGCTCCCACCTCTCTGATAATTATGTAATGTAGATCAGTTGACCGGGGTAATAATAATACATGTAGCTCTTAGATGCATAAGATGCCCTTTACAATTCACGCTCTATAAATATATATTAAATTATTATTGTTATGATTAGACTAATTGATTAAGAGTTAGGCTAGGTTCATGTTTAGAATTGATGGTCAAGTTTAGATTTGGGAATTGGGTAAATGGGAGTTCCTGGCATCATGTTTTAGACCAAATAACCCATCAAGGACGGCGGCCCACATATTTGTGGGTTGGTAGTCCTACCCTTCAGGTATAAAAGGAGAAAGAGCATAAATTTCTCTATTTTTAGAGCCCTACTTTGTTACTCTACCTGCTTTATTTATTTTGTAATGTCTTGTTATTATTGTGTAGATCGCTACAATTTAGGAAAATCCCTTGAATTGGCAACACACTGATATTTAAAAAACAGATTTTGGCGTTCAAATTGGCAACTTTGCGGCAAAGTCACATCATATTTGTCTTTAATTGTAAAAAATACTAAATATTTTCCACCCATTTTTATGTCATTAAAAGGTAGAAAAAAAGTTGCCAATTTGTAAAGGAAAATAATGATCAATTTTGCCTTAAAATAGCTCTCGTCCTTGATGGGATAAGAAGTAGGTACTCTTGTACATATGTACAGACCAAGTAGATGAACCAGTAGACCAAGCAATCACAAACTGTTAGACTGTACGTGTACAGTCATTGTATGTAGTGCGGTCCGAAAATGGGGTCAGGTTCATAGCTCAGTCGAGTGTCTAGCAGACGGTATCGCTATCAAGTTGTTATGCAGTCACTTGATCCAGGGTTCATGCTAGATTTAATGAATCACTGGCTAATCTAGTTACCAACTTTGTTCATGCACTTGCATCTTGCGTACATGTAGTAAGGTGTAACTATATTTCAAGGAAAAAACCCTCAAAAGATGTGGTTGTTAAACCCTGCATGGTGGTCATGGCATTATGCCAACATACCATTTCTTTTAGTAAAACAAGACATCTACATGTAATGCCTTATCTTGCAGATGATCGTTATGGTAACATCTCCATTGGCCTAGAGATACTGGTAGGGATGATCAAGATTCCTGTCTCAAGATATTTTAATACTAGTATGAAATAGAAAGAGAGATAAGGAGGAGGAGGAAGGGATAGAGAAAGATGTGATAGTTAAACCATTGCGGTCATCTTTTATAAACTAAACATCTCCATGTTTTATGTCTTATCTTGCAGATGATCATTATGGTAAAATATCCATTGGCCTATGGATACTGGTAGGGATGATCAAGATTCCTGTCCCTATAGAGAAGATCTCTTATTAACGCTATTGTGAAAGAGGGGTAAGGAGGAGGAGGAGGGGATAGAGAAAGATGTGATAGTTAAACGCTAAATCACAATTTCCTTTATAAAGCAAACATCTCCATGTTTTATGTCTTATCTTGCAGATGATCATTATGGTAACATCTCCATTGGCCTGTGGATACTGGCAGGCATGATGGGATTCCTGACTCTAGAGAATATCTTTGGTGGAGGAGAAGGAGGAGGAGAAGGGGGAGGAGGAGGAGGAAGAGGAGGATTATGATAGTGGGGGTCATATTAATATTAACACCAAACATCTTTGTCTTATCTTGCAGATGATCACTATTGTCATATCGACATTGGCCTATGCATACTGGTGGGGTTGATGGACTTTCTGTCTCTAGAGAAGATATTTGGTGAAAAAGGAGGGGATGAGGAGGAGGAGAAAGGGAAAGATATGATAGTGTGGTGGTCATACCAATATTAACATCAAACATCTTTGTCTTATCTTGCAGATGATCACTATGGTCATATCGGCATTGGCCTGTGGATACTGGTGGGGTTGATGGTCTTTCTGTCTCTAGAGAAGATCTTTGTTGAAGGAGGGGATGAGGAGGAGGAGAAGGAGAAAATTAAAGATATGATAGTGTGGTGGTCATACCAATATTAACACCAAACATCTTTGTCTTATCTTGCAGATGATCACTATGGTCATATCGGCATTGGCCTGTGGATACTGGTGGGGTTGATGGTCTTTCTGTCTCTAGAGAAGATCTTTGGTGAAGAAGGAGGGGATGAGGAGGAGGAGGAGAAGGAGGAAATGAAAGATGGGATAGTGGATGCAACGCCAAAGGTCTCCATGCACATCAATGGCATCACAAAAGTACCAAATGGAGAAAAGGTATGTATGTTGTCTGTGTAAAAAAGTTGTTTAATGAAAATGTTCATAAATATAAAAATAGTAGGAATGTAAGAAAAGTAAATATTGAACAATATAAAGAAGACATTGGTGCACTGCAATGGGAAAGTGTATATAGAGCAGAAAATGCTAACAATGCATACTCATGTTTTGAAAAAGACTTATTGAAAGAAATTGATAAACATGCTCCGCTTAGACGTAAACGTATTAAGAAAAAAGAATCGCCGTGGATAAATGATGATATTGTACAATTAATTCGTGATCGTAACAAATTAAAACAAAAGGCGAAACGATCGCAAACATTAGATGATTGGAATGAATATAAAAGAGCTAGAAACAAGGTAACAGCTGAAATACGGAAAGCTAAACGTGAATATATACAAAGTATTATACAAACAAGTAATGGTCAGTCAGGCGATATATGGAAGTCTTTAAATTATGTGATGCCAAAGAAAAATAAATCGGACAAGATATTGGAAATAGAACGAGATGGTATTCGATACACTGAGAAAAGAGCGATTGTGGACAATTTTAATGATTACTTTGTAAACATTGGAAAACAACTTCAGAGTGATGCTGGGTTAATTAATGATGATACTTTAATTCAAGAAGAATATTATCCTTGTCAAGCGAATTTAACAAGTTTTAGAAGTATTGAAGAAGATGATGTTTTGAAAGTAATCAAAAGTATGTCAGATAAGAAAGCTTGTGGTAATGATAACATCCCAATGTCTCTTATTAAGCCAATTGCTCATATTATAGTAAAACCGATTACACATATATTTAATTTATCAATACAACAAGGATTGGTACCAACAGGATTAAAGATTTCTAGAGTAACTCCAATTTTTAAAGGTGGAAATAAAAATGAAATTGGAAATTATAGACCTATAAGTGTATTACCAGTTTTTGCTAAGATTTTAGAGAAAATCATTTCTCGTCAATTATATGACTATGTTACTAGTAATTCACTTTTGTCAAATCATCAATCAGGTTTTCGACCGAAACATTCTACTATGACAGCACTATTGAATGTAACGGAGAGCTGGCTAGACAGCTTAGATAGGGGTAATTTTGTTGGTATAATAGCGTTGGACTTGCGAAAGGCTTTCGATACAGTGGACCACGATGTATTGTTGCTTAAATTGAAAAGAATGGGGATCGATGGTAATGCCTTGAAATGGATACAGGATTATCTTCTTGACCGTCATCAGTATACTATTCTTGATGGGGTACAGTCAACAATGGGTGAAGTCAAGTGTGGTGTGCCTCAAGGGAGTAACCTGGGCCCTCTTTTATTTGTTATGTACATTAATGACTTGGCTGAATGCCTTGATCAGTGTCAGGTATCCCTTTACGCAGATGACACATGCATATACGTTGAAAATAAGAATGTCGACTTAGTGGTAAATACACTTAATAAGGAACTGACTGTTGTATCTAAATGGCTTAAAAATAATCGATTGGTCTTAAATACAGCTAAATGTGAATTTTTATTACTTGGTTCTAGAAAGAGACTTAAAAATGTTCACCCTCAGAATGTAAGCATTGAATCAAATGTAATTCATAGAGTAACACACCTTAAATATCTAGGTATTATGATTGATGAATGTCTAAATTGGAATATACAAGTAGAAAAGATTATAAAGGACATAACATCCAGTATATATTTGTTAAAACGGATTAGACCGTACATAACACAAAACTCAGCCATGTTGTTCTATAAAAGTATTATTCAAGCAAAATTTGATTATTGTGACGTTATATGGGGAAATTGTGGTAAGGGCAGTTTAAACCGATTACAAAAATTACAAAATCGAGCATTACGCATTGTTCTGAATGTCGAGTGGATGTATTCTACACAGTTACTTTATAATCAAACTGGAATAAGAACCACTGAGACAAGATTGAAAACACGACTATTGTATGTGATGTATAAAATATGTTATAATATGTACCCACCTAGTTTATGTCAGATTTTTACCTTTAAATGATCTTCTTATCATTTGAGAAATGCTTGTTTGAAACTTGAGATTCCTAAATGTTCAACCAATTTTAAACATAGAAGTATGATGTATAGGGGAGCAAAACAGTGGAATTGTCTTTCAGATCAAACCAAATCCTTAACTGTAAATGCCTTTAAAAGTTTTCTTAAAACAGTAGAATAATTTGCATATTTTTCCTTCTTTCTAATTTGTTTACATTTTTTTTTTTTTTTTTTTTTCGTGAGTTTGTTTTGTTTTTTTGTTTTGTTTATACTAAAATATGTTGTTTTCTTATATTTGTAATATGTAAATACTGTGTTTAATATTTTGTTATCTTGATGTATTGTTTTTATTTCAGGGACCGTCTGAAAAACAGTCTTTGGCTGAGTACGGTTCCCTGGTGAAATAAAATGAAAATAAAAAAAAATAAAATAAATAAAAACAGATTCTTCCTAATAAAGCCTAATGGTAAAAATATCATTTAGTTACAGGGAAAAAAATTAAACATATATTGGGGGTTCGTTTTTAAAGGATACCACCACCCAAAAATAATATTCTTATACATGAAAGGTAACATCTTTAGTAGTCCATTCCATCAACAAGTTCAGAAAAATATGTTTCCAGAAAAAAAAATAATTGGAAAACGCATCACCATACTACATGTGTATATGGGTCTGCATGTACGCAGACTACTGTACCTTTGTCCAGAGCGAACGAATCGTCCGGGATTCTATTGTCTCCAAACGTACGCGTGAATAGAATTGGCGCACTAGTAAATGTTTGACGAGTACGGAACCAGGAAATAATAGTGGTTCCGTAAGTGGTGGTAATGATTGCATTGTTTATGAATTACACAACCCTTTGCAAAATGTTGGGTATCTATTTGATATCACAAAAGGGTACCAAAACTTATAATTATGTGTTGTTCTTTGCCTGGTGGTCCCCTTTAAGCTCGCATGCATAGAAATAGAAATCCGGAAATAAATAATGTATTTTGCATTGAACTCTAGATGCATTTTTACAGGGACTCCTTGGGGCATTTTTAATTTATTTTTTAAAATTTTGTTTGGGGGGGGGGGGGGGGGGGCTAAATCGCCCTTCACTGTAAAACATATTGTCCTTGTCATTAAGATGATGAAAGGCAGCACATAAATGTACATATATATTAACTCTCCAGAGAGCATACAAAGATAAAAACATGGTACAGTACATGGCGTATGAATCCATATGGTTGTACCTGTTAGCTCATTCAGATAACAGAAGTTTAAGCATTGAAATCGACACCCCTCAAGGTTTTAATCAGCAATTGAATACATGTACATGTACATTGTAACTCGGAACATTATTTACTTTAATAACGATCATATTTGTTTGCTTCTCCCATGTTTATTTTTAATTTTTTAAAAAGGCACATCGACATTCAAACGGCTCAGCATCCATGCAGATCGTGCAACCGACTGAAATGAATGGCCACCTTCTAAGCAGCCACAACAATGGGTTCGCCGTTTCAAAGAGGAAGCCTATTAGGAACGGAGTCGCCCACCGTCCCTCTGAGTGGCCTATTAAGAATGGGACTACTGAAGCAGGAGATTATCCGATCGCTGTTAATGGACAAAAGAGAAATTCCAACGAAACTTTCGCAGGCCACGCTCATCAAGCTGAGACTCCTGTTCAAAAGAAAGTGAAGGTACATACATGTACATGCAGTTTTGGTCACACAAAAAAGTATATGACTGGATATAGCAAAACCCTACACTTGTTGGTAATTCATGTTTTTAACCCGTTGTGGACTGGTCCCGAAAATATTCGGGCTTGAGTCTATGGAGAATGTGTGTTATACCAAAATCAATTCGTCCTCAACGGGTTAAGAAACGGGCGCAGTTTGCATAATCATGTAAAAGACTTATGTTTGGAAAATTGAAACATTCATATCTTTGCCAAATATTGTCAGATTTCTAAAGTAGAAGGCATCGAATGAAAGCCTATGATGGGGCCTTCCTCATGGCTTGAAAATCTCAATTTTGATTTTTTACTGACAAGTGAAGGCATTTGCCATAGCTATACAGACACAAATAATGTGAAGAAAAAAGTTGGCATACATGTGCATCTGAAATGTGACAGTGAGTTGTAATCATAATGAGAAGCATTTGTTTCATGAATACATTTATATTTTCATATGGCATTTTATGACTTACTCACAGCCTGAATGTAACTTTTAATACAAAATTAAGAGAAAATGACTGTATTGAAGCTATATTCTTGTTGATAATTAAAGTGAAACTAGTAAAGTCTCTAACTCCACGAAAATTACTTGGAGCTTCTACATTTCTCTTCTACCGTGTTGTTTGGCTTATATGGTAAGAGAAGAATAAAATAGGGTTAGATTTGTTAAAATGCCCCTTTAGTAATGATGATTATCTATCATTGATAATCATTCAGATCAAGAGCGTTAATGAATGGTCATAAACCTCATACACGTTATACAGTAATTCGTTGTAAAAGCTGACGCAAATTTTCGCTTTTTTAACCAGGAAAGCAGTGTTCTTTTTCAATGAAACTTTCACACATCATTCGGACATATCTTACAATGATTTTGGTATAGGATTGAAGTCTCAAATGTAATTTTGGGCAATATCTGACACTTTACAGGTGCACCTTTAAGGTTTGACACTTCTGATTATAGCTATGTTTCTAGACTTTCACTGAATCCATTTGTCCACAGAGTATGAGAACAGATGACTTTTCTGGTCATGCAAGAATTTTAAAGACTTCAGTTTTTAAAATAAAAATATTGACAGTATAATGTAGCTTGCCTAGTCCGCATCTGGAGGAATGTGACTATAGAGTTATTATCAAAATGGTGTTTAGTTTTACATCGAGCAATCAATACTCTCATACGGCAGCATTATTCCAGCCTGATTACACTTAACCCCTTGCCTACTGGAACCAGGGGGCAGGGGCCCGATTACGGACCAGCGATATTTACCATGGTAATTGGCATCATTGGCTCTAACTCATCGATGTCAATATATGCTAGAATAACATAACAATCAACAGAACGTAGCAGAGCACACACCCACTCTTACTCATTCAGCCGTACAGGATTACACGAGCATATCTAGAGATCAGTGGAACTAGGGCTGGTCCTGGGTCATGATCGTGCTCTCGGCCACGGGTGGATATGTACAAAGTCTACATTGGGGGTTTCATAATAAAAATAAGTGTGCTAATGAGAAAATTCCCTTTGTTGGATGTGCCAGTGTTTATTCTTATCTATGTATAAATTAGGAATATTTTAGATGTAAATTCTTAAAAGGTAAAAAAAAAACTACCAACACTTTAATTTGAATAAAAATTTGCTAATTGATTTGTTTTTTTCATTCTTGTGCTAGGTGGTTGGATACCTGAACCTGCTGGCTAACTTCATAGATAACTTCACTCACGGCATAGCTGTCGCCGGGAGCTTCCTCGTCAGCAGAAAGGTACGCAAAATTTTGACAAATTTGATAATTTAAATTCATTTCATTTTCATATCTTGATAGTTTTTGCCAAAACTGTAGTACATGTATTGCCATGCCTATAGACTCATGAACATGAACATACATGTACAGCAAATTATATTTCCCAGGTTCTCCAAAATGAGCGCTTTTGCCATTATTTGTCCTCTGACAATGTCGCCTTTAAGGACTTTTAAAAACCCTTTTTTCTTTTAAAACTACAAACATATATATAAATGTTCATGATGTCATTATGAGCACACAATCTTGTGTTTAAATACAGGGGAAATTAACCAGAAATAATTTCAATAACAAGAAAATGAGCAAACAATTTTTTGTTAAAATAGGCTTACCAGTTATCAAACAACAGATCGACCTCTGGTTTGCTAGACTGTTGTGTTGCAGTATTGCATTTATACGAGAATTACTTTGTTCACACGCGAAGCTACATTGTTATGCGCGCGAGTGGTTGGTCTATTAAATCTACCATCTTTGCACAATGCATTCAGACACTCGTCTCTAGAGTTATTTATACGATATCAACGTTTCTATTAAGAGGTATCATCAGATACCTCAACATGGTGGCAGCGTAAACGCATGGACGCCGCTAGACTGTTCTTATTGGGAATAGTTACTTAAATGGACTACAACTTGGGATTTATTTTGCTGGTTTCGTCACAGTGCAAGAGTGGACTTTACGTTTACATACACACAACGTTACGTTCGCGATATAGCACGCCGGACTTGTGCCTAGATACCTTACGCCGTGCCCATACAGCGCGCAGCCAGTCGCAAGCAGTATGAACGTACAGTGTACAACAATATATGCCTCTGGACATACGCGCATGAATATGGCGTCGATAAGGGAGTGACTGAGCGTCGCTAGAGCTAGGTTGGCTAACTCGCAGAAATTACGACAGTTATTATAACGTGCGCCTACGGGGCACTGGATTTTCTATTCGGACAAAATGGCGGCCAGCTAGCCGGAACTGTGTTTGTGTACTGTCGTACGTGTTAAACTTAAACCGTTTCGTCGACTCGATTGAACAGGATTCAAGTGACAATTTCGGTTTTTATTTCTTCGGACACGGTACCGATGCTAAATCGTCGCTGTCGGCATATTATTAGCGCTACGCCCAAGTTTGTTTGTGCATCCTGAATTGTTTATCCGACTCGTTGTGGAGCTCGAGTTGTAACTTTTATCGCGATTATCACAGTTGCAGATGGAATTTTCTTACCGCAGTGACAGTGCAGATAGGCCTTGTGTTGGGAACGCATCATTGGATTGGGTTACGCTCCCGTTTCGGACGCTTTGCTGGTGAGTGAACCCATGCAATCTTGCAGAGATTTCTTTTGTGCAGTGAATTGTTTATGCCAGGGATTATGCTCTTGTTTTGTGGACGCTTTGCGGAAGAGCGAATCCAGGTGCATTTTGGAAGTTGATGCTTCGTGTTTGACCTCTTGAGTGACATTGACAGTGTCATTGATCCTGCATTGATTTGCTGCTGAGTGTGACTTTTTACTGCAATGCTACCATCCGTTTCATCGCTGCTGGACCTGGATCTGCTGGTACTAAACGGACTGCATTCTGTGTGACGGCGTCGGGACCGAGACGGTGACCCGTGAGCGGACGGAAGAGGACCGGGACCGAGGACAGTGCCGAAGGGAGTCTGGATCGCTGCTGTGTGGTGGGACCGACGGATCGCAATTGTGGGACCGACATATTCCAACCTGGGAAGCAGCAGTCCTGCTGAGTACACGCTGACTACAAAACAGATTATTGTGTTTGTGGGACTATCGATACCACAAGACATTAACTTGCGGTTAGTACTTGATAGTGAATTAGTAAAAAGTTTTAATGCACGATCGCTGAATAGTTTTATGCACGATCGCATAAGGGTTTTATGCACGATAGTTTTTATGCACGATCGCATAAAGGTTTTTATGCACGATAGCTGAAACTTTGACAGTGGATGACATTGGCAGGACAGAGATTATAATTTGACAAGCCTTGGACTAGTATAGTAGTAGTAGGGTGTGAGTGAAGGGCTAAGAACTTGTTGAATTGAACTGAGCGACCTACATTACGGAATTATTTTCGATACTAACTGCTGCATGCCACAAATATGTTTGCAACTACTATCTCACAGGGTGGATGTTCATGATTTTGGCATGCGGTGAAAGCCAGTGACGATATTGGTCATGTACTTACCGGTTAGTGTTTGTATTGTATAATATTTGGATCGATGAATAGGACTTGCGCCCTGTGTGCATGTTGATATATAACTTAAGCCCAAGTTTTGAGTACCTCATTGGCAGATGATAACTTATGTATGTTTAATGTAGTGCGATACATATATGGACACCGTAACATGTTAGTGATATTGAGGCACACTTATTAATACTGCATGGTTTAGCATTTGGACTTAGCCTAGATCGTTAGCAATCGTTTGTTGTGACCAGATAGTAATAAGGGGACCCGCACATTAATTCAGATTATATAATGTATGGTAATGTGTTAAACGCTTTACTAGTGAAGCTTGCCTGGGAATGGTAACGCCTTGTGGTCCAGGGGCTGCATGACGGGACCCGGTTATAATATAGCAATACTATTTAGCAGTTTGAGAATTGAGTCAGGGACTAGCTCGATTGGTGTACTCAAGCAAGTATAAAGTGTGTTAGCTTAGCATACAAAGTGTTTGGGTCAGACTCGATATTGAGGCCAGGACCACATCAATCTTCTGGACTTGTATGCATTTTATGTGTTGCATTTTAAGGTTTTGATACATACTTGTACATTGTATTGTAGTGATCTTTGTACGGTGTAACAGTGTCAATCATGGCACGTTTGCCGGAAATGGACTGGCACATGCCAGATCTAGCCAGTGGATTTGCGTTGTTCAAACAGAGGATGATATTGTGCTTGAAAGACTTAGAGATTAATGATCCTGGACGGAAGGCAACCAAGATCAAGATTGCACTCGGTACAGAAGGTCTTCGAAGATTGAATGCCTCGGGTCTCAATGCTGTAGATCAGGAAGACCCAATCAAAATCTGGGAGTTTTTTGAAAGGCAATTACGCGTGAATATAAACTTCCGCATACACAGACTGGAACTCATGAGATTTAGGCAGAAGTCTGAAGAATCCATTGACGAGTTCGTTACACGGTGTAGGGACAAGAGTAACCAATGTGACTTCAACGAGGGTGAGCTCAATGAAAGAATAATGGAACTGGTGATCGCGTCTACACCGTATGATGGTTTGCAGAGGGAGCTCCTGCAGAAACCAGCAGGACACACTCTAGAAGAGCTTCTTACGTCGGGAAGGCAATACGAAGCCATTGCCGCTGGTAGACGGTGCCTTGCGGACCTCAGCCCCATGTCAAACATCGACGAGATCCGTGAGACGCGCAACGCACCAGGTCCAAGGGGAAGGAACAAGTGGAACGGCCACACAGACGTCCGACATCCTTGTAGGAATTGTGGACTACACCATCCCCCAAAGCAGTGCCCAGCCTACAAGGACAAGTGCAAGAAATGCGGAAGAACCGGACACTGGGCAAGGTGCTGCCGGTCTAATGAGGAAGTGAAAAGACCTTGGCCCAGACGTGGATCACCAAGGAACCAACGTCGGCAGATGGATTCGATGGTGGACGATTTGGACGAGGACTATACATGTCAAGATGCTCAAGAGTTTAGCTCGATACAGATATCCGGTGTGGGTGAAACACCTCGCGAGAATGAAGCATTCGCTAGCCTTGACATCAGGTGCCCCTTGAAGCTGGGCCAGCACCGATTGAGGGCCAAAATAGATACCGGTGCTGGCGGGAACACCCTCCCATTGCGCATAGTAGAGGCCATGTACCCACATGGGGGGTACCATGAGATAATGGAGCCATGCCACGTGCGACTAACAGCGTACAACGGCACCGAAATAACGTGCCTGGGAACAATCAACATAGCTTGCAGCTACAAGGGATCGACTTGGTACAGCCAAGAGTTCTACGTGGTGGACGTTATTGGACCAGCAGTTCTAGGTCTTCCGGGTGGCCGGCAGATGAACGTCGTCACCATTCACTCTGTTTGCCCAGATACGCCACCACCCACTGAACCACAGGAGTACGCACCCTTGAACTCAGTTGACGACATGAAAAAGGCCTGGCCCAACCAGTTCGACCGAATCGGGAGCTTCAAGGAGCCAGCCACTCTTCTTCTTAAGGAAAACGCAGCACCCTACATCGATGCACCCCGCAAGTGCAGTATCCACATTAGAGACCGACTCAGAGTGGAGCTAGACACGATGGAGGCAGAAGGGGTGATCCAGAGGGTGACACACCACACTGACTGGTGCAGTTCAATCACGACATCCATGAAGAAGGATGGGTCCGTTCGTGTATGCCTTGATCCTAAGCGCCTCAATGCCAGTTTGAGACGGTGTCCACATAAAATCCAAACAGTTGAGGAAGTAAACCCGACATTCGCGGATGCCAAGTTCTTCACGAAGCTCGATGCAAAAGCCGGCTATTGGTCTGTTCATCTGGATGAAGCCTCCCAGGAGCTGACCACGTTCCGTACTCCTTTCGGCAGGTACTGCTACAGGAGATTGCCTTTTGGCTTATGCGTCAGCCAGGATATCTTCCAACAACGTATGGATTCCATTGTGGAACGAGTGCCAGGATGCATCTGCATTGCTGATGACATCGTCATAGTTGGAAAAAACGAGCAGGAACATGACCACAATCTGCGGCAGCTAATGGAGACGGCAGAAAGGGAGGGGCTCGTTTTCAACAGTGGCAAATGCGCAGTAAAGGAGAAGTCCATCAACTTTTTTGGGACCATATACACCGATAGAGGAAGCAGTCCGGACCCTTGCAAAGTGCAAGATATCCACGCAATGCCCACTCCCCAAGACAAGGAAGATCTTCACAGGTTTATGGGGATGACAAATTTCTTGTCGCCCTACATCCCCAACTACTCAGACCAGGTTGCAACCCTGAGGGACCTCCTCAAGAAGGATGTACCGTTCCTATGGCAGGAGGACCACCAAGAGGCGTTCAACAAGCTCAAGAGCAGCATACAGCATGACGCCATACTGGAGTACTACCACCCTGAAGACGCCGCCATCCTCGAGGTGGACGCCTCACTCAAGGGGTTAGGGGCATGTCTGTCCCAGCACGGGAAGCCTGTGGCATACGCATCCAAGGCACTTTCAGCCAGCCAAGCCAATTACTCGAACATTGAACGTGAAACTTTAGCTCTGGTATTCGGAATTACCAGATTCCACACCTACCTCTTCGGAAGAGATTTCAAGGTGCTCACAGACCACAAGCCTCTTGTGACGATTTGTGGCAAGCCGCTCACAAGCGCCCCACCTAGACTACAACGTCTACTCATCAAGGTGCAGGGGTACAATTTCACAATTGAGCACAAACCAGGAGCTGAAATGATCATAGCGGATGCACTTAGCAGACTACCCAACCTGCAGGACGCAGATGACGTTCCACTTGATGTCCACGTCGAGAGCATTCTCCTAGATGAAGTGGAAGATACGCTTGGTATTGACTTGATCCACTTCGGGAGTCTCAAGCAGGAGGAACTGCGAGCTGAAACTGCCCGGGACCCTATCCTCCAGATTGTCAAAGAATACGTACATGTTGGCTGGCCAGCGACCATCCAAGAGCTGCCCACAGGTGTTCGCCCCTATTGGCCTTTCCGTGACGAACTAGGCGCTTCAAGTGGAGTCATCTTTAAAGGCAGACAGGTCGTGATCCCACAGGCTCTGAAACGGGATATCCTGCAACAGCTGCACACTGGGCACCAAGGAATGGAAAAGACGAGACTCCTAGCACGGCAATCTGTATATTGGCCGAACATCAATCGCGACATTGATGAACTTGTAAGTTCTTGCGGCCAATGTCAGAAGCACATGCCACAGCAGAAGAGAGAAACACTCATTCCCCATGAGATCCCCATGACTCCGTGGACAAAACTGGGTATGGATTTGTTCGAACTGAACTCAGTCCATTACCTTCTCATAGTAGACTACCACTCCAAGTTTCCAGTGGTCCAGCGCCTATCGTCTACTTCTAGTGCTGGCGTTGCGAACACAGCAGCTGGGGTGTTTGGACTTCTTGGTACTCCAGCAGAGATTATTTCAGACAATGGTCCTCAGTTTATTGGGGCAGCATTTCAGCAGATGTGCAGAGACTGGGGTGTTCGCCACACCACATCGTCTCCAAGATATCTGCAATCCAACGGCCTGGTCGAGAGAATGGTGCGGACCGTGAAGGGCATCATCAGAAAGACTACTGGTACCAGGCAGAGCACGGCAGGAGCCCTGCTCAACCTCCGATCTACTCCCATCGATTCCACCCTTCCTTCCCCTGCCGAGTTGATGTTCGGTCGCCAGGTCCGAACCCCATTGCCTACCTATCTGATTCCCAACACCACCTACCAGGGACAACAGAACCAGGACCACCTGGAACAGCGTAGACAGCGCATGAAAGCTGATTTTGACTCGTCACAGGCAAGGCAGGATCTACCACCTCTGCGTAGAGGACAGAAGGTACGGGTGTTGCAGCAGGAATCTCATACTTGGATACCAGCAGAGGTGACACAAGTGTGTGATAATGATCCTTACGCCAGGTCATACATTGTCACCACTCCAAATGGGAGTAGGCTCAGACGGAATAGGGTGCAGCTGAGAGACATGCCACTGATGCCTTCCATGGCAACTGATCGGCAAACAGCTGGTAATGAAGATCAGAATGTACAAGATGGTGAACCCAACCTAAGGAAAGGGCCTGGAGATGGTGCATACATCACACGCTCTGGACGTACCAGCTTGAAACCATCTCGTTATCGCTGATTTTAACTATCTATGTTTGTTGTTGCTGCTTTGAAGCATTATTTGATAGCAATTATGATTGTAGCGAAGTAGATCTGCGCAAATGTGAATGTTAATTTGTGTACCAATTGTGGATCATAATTAGGTTCCCATGAGCGAGTTTTGTGTTGAGTTTGATGTTCAATCGTTCAATAAGATAATTAGATAAATTAATAGTAATGATGAATAATAATATGCTTAAACAATAAGACGCGAATTGGTACAGCCAATGTGAATGTTTGACATAAGTATCGAAGGTTATATGGGACCATTAATTCATATAGGTATTATAGTAATGAGAAAATAGTGTGTCAATTTGAATAGTTAAAATAAATGAAAACATATGTAATAATAAGACAAGAATATTCAATATATATTGAAAGGTTACATGGGACTGCTTACACGAACGTATTACAATAATGATAATATATTGTGCACATTTTGATTATGGCTGAATAAATATTTAGGCCTATGCTTGTTCGATATTTTAGTAAAAATGTATTGATGATTCAGGCTTTGGGATGTTCATTAAAAGGCAAGATCCTTGATATAAAGTAATTGTTATGACAGTTTTATGGAAGCAAGAACACGTGAAAATATGCAAAGAAACATGTTGATGTTTGAAAATAGGATCATTTATTTTAATGATGATTTTGTTATTGAATGTAAGTTGTATTATCGTTTGTGAATTATATTATGTATGTATGTAAATGAGTAAAGGTTAGAGAGGATAAAGATTATAATTGTATGGAAGGAAGATGTTGGGTGTTTTGTTGACAATAATCCCATATAAACAATAATATAATATAGAAAATTGATAGCAGGATATTACACTTATTTGCTATTGAAAATAGTTAATTAGTGGAATGCTTTAAATTGATATTAAACGCAAAAAATAAGCTTTTATGGATTGAAAGGAATTGGATTATACTTTATTGTTTTGCAAGTCATGTAAAGGTCATGAATGGTGCAGCCAAGACTTTAGATTATTGTTTTGAAATTTGAAATGTTTACAAGTCATCGCACGCAACAGATTGAGACTTATAGTAGTAGTTTGTATGCAGTTTGCATTTTGAAGTATGTAAATGATTACGATTGATTTTACAGAATACAGACGATAACATATTTACTGTGTTTGTATGTTTAAGTGTTAATAAAACATTGTATAGTTGCATGTTTAGTTTTTCTCCCAGTTCATTATCCTTTTGTTAAAACGAGGGAGATGTTGCAGTATTGCATTTATACGAGAATTACTTTGTTCACACGCGAAGCTACATTGTTATGCGCGCGAGTGGTTGGTCTATTAAATCTACCATCTTTGCACAATGCATTCAGACACTCGTCTCTAGAGTTATTTATACGATATCAACGTTTCTATTAAGAGGTATCATCAGATACCTCAACATGTTGCTCTTACCATCTAGCCATGAAGACCCTTTTATTGCCGTCCTTCACAGAAACCCTTTTCTATATGCTCGTGTAAGTCAGAAGTTACTTGTCATTTACACCTGAAAATAACCAGGCCCCATATTCATGAAATCCCGCTAGATTAGTTCCTTGCTAAGTGTAGTTTATTGAGCAACAAAAAGTCTTCCTAGTCCCCAACTAGGTTCAACTGGGTACACCTGAGGTACCCACTAAGTTAACTTTTGTTAGCAACTAAAATATTTTGCGTATAATTCTTAGCCACGTCATCCAAAATACACTTAGCAAGTAACTAAGCTATCAAGCTTTCATGAATATGGGCCCTGAATGATATGAAATCAGCATCAGGGAAATTGTGAGGGATTATGCACAGTGTTTCAGTTGTATAAAAGTAAATTAAGTTTGTCAATGAAAATGAGCAAAGACTTCTCAAGTGCTGGATGATTTTTTGTTTTTATAAAATTGAAGTTGATCAATGGAGCAGATAATATTAATTGGTTAAAATGGAATTTCGACCTTTATTATTCCTATTATTTCAATTACTATTTTGAAGAAAAAAAATTATTTTGCATTTCTCCATTAATATTGGAAACTTAATTATTATATTAATTAATTTATTAGTTATACATGAGTTATTTATTAGTTATACATTTTTAATTTGTACTAATCAATTAATGTATATGATCTATCTTTATCATTTGATTTTGTATAATTATTTGCATCATGAGATTATGTTGGAAATAAATCAATACAATTAAATACAATAAAATAATATAGAATAAAGTTGTTCTGCTTTTGTTTTAATTCTCTCTTCCAGGTTGGCCTTCTGACAACAGCAGCCATCATGCTCCACGAAGTCCCTCATGAGGTAAAAGCACTTAACAAATTGATCATTTGCATTTGTTTTTGAAAATACTAATACTAATAATAGATATTTATAGAGCGCAATTTGCAGTGAGCCTCTGAGCGCTATTATTATTACCACGGTCAACGGATACACACTACAATCATTCCTGCACACAAAGTGCACATTTTCCACTCCCTAGGGAGTATTCCAGCCAGTTGGGCGCTCACAGTGCTTTATGGTACCACATTCCCATCCTTCCGGGTTCCCATTTATACACCTGGATAGAGAGCAGCAATAGTCCATAGCCGCTTTCAAATTCAATCTTAAATATCTCAATAATTAGGGAGACATTTGAAAAAAAATCAAAACGGATTTAATTCTTCTGATACCATAAGCTTACCATAAGCCAAACAACAAGGTAAAAGAGAAGTGTGAAAGCTTCATGTGATTTTGGTTGAATTTTACAAAGTGAAGTTTTTTACAAAGATCACATTCAGAAACATTACTCTAGTTTGATTAAAGGGGTAGTTTAGTTTTGGTAGAGAGGGCGCTGCACATCACAATTTTTTTGTGAGGTAATGAAAAACTGAGTGTCGAATTTGAGAGAACATGTAATTTTAATGGCAGAATAAACTTTATTTGGTCAAAATCGGTCCAGAAACGGCTGAAGTGTTTTTTAAATAGTTGTTGATGATCTATCTATCTAATCATTATTTCAATAAAACATCACATGCATAATTTTGTATAAAAAATGGTTGAAACCAATGCCTTATTAGAGAGCGCCCTCTTATGTTTTAATGGCTCTTTTTGAATGATAACGGGCATTTTACCTAGTCGTTTGTAATTTTGTATACCTTTTGAGCATGGTGGAGTAATAACTATTAGTTTATAATGTTACTGTCCAGGTTTGGTTCAGCCTTACCAAAACTATACTACCCCTTTAATTGTATTTCTAGGTTTAGTCCTTCATAAATTGTATTGTACATGATTTCTGTATAAATATTTTTTTTTTTAAAGGAAAATTTCCTTTTAGTTTTTCATACCACGAGATGGCCGACTGGCGGAGACTGCATACACATCTACATCTACGATGTGATATGATATGTGAAGAATAAAACAATAGCTATAGTGAGCTAAATCTACATTTTATGTACATTTAGTTAGCTGATTACTAACCCGTTTAGGACCGATTGATTTTGCTATAGCGTGTATTCTCCACAGACCCTAGCCCGAGTATTTTCGAGACCAGTCTTGAATTGGTTCGGCCCTTCTGTGATTTCTGCAATATCGTACACAATGTATGTGCTCAAAGTTCACAGATTAGCACTATACATGTAGATAGAGAGACCGGAGTTGAATGAGAAAGATGAAGAGAGGATATGATAATTAAGATAGCAAGTAAAGAAAACACCAACACAAAATAAGCAAACGCGTTGATTTAATATTAGAATCAATCAGATGAACAGGATGTTTGTGGAAAACAAAGCTTTGCTACATACAGGCTAATAGGCAGAGCCAATTACCCCCACCCCCCCCCCCCCCCCCCTCCCCCTTCGTCTTTTCCTCTGGTGATATGCAGTAACTCTTATGGTCAAATTTTGGTTTGAGTGTTTGTCATCTGGCTATTTTGGATATCACACACATTCTAATTGATCACAGCCAAGTAATTACAGAATGATGAATGGGAAACTAAGCTAGGGTAACAGATAAGTATTCATTGTAAAGAATGCTGGTTTTGGACCCCATAGAAGCAAAGTTTGTAAATATACTGTAGGCAAAAACTGCTTAGTAATTATATTCAATAAAATATATCTTTCAAACATCATTCAAACATAATGGGTGGAATTCACAAAGGAGGTTTGTAGGAGGTTTGTACAAACCATGGTTTGACCATGGTTTACATCTATGGAATGCCATTTGTAAACTGATGGAGAAAGAATGTAAACTCCTTTTTAACTCCTTGTTAACAATGTTGATTTACAATTTACTTGTATATGAGCAGCATTCTATAGATGTAGACCATGGTAAAACCATGGTTTGTACAAAAACCTCCTACAAACCTCCTTTGTGAATTCCACCCAATATGTGTAAATAATGTCTATTGGCTGTCCTCTTGATACCTTTGTCAGTGGATAAAATTGATTTAACCCATTCTCTTCGTGATTTTGAAATCCCCTTAGACTTTGTACATTGACCACAAGGTTCTCGTAGACAAGAGGGTCAATTTGTAATCATTGTTTCTTGTGCATATTTATTAAATTTCTTTATCCTTTTAGGTTGGCGACTTTGCCATCCTGCTTCGGTCGGGGTTCACCCGAGGCCAGGCGGCCAAGTCCCAGATGTCCACAGCTCTGGGAGGACTCTTTGGGGCTGTGGTCACCCTGCTCTCAGAGTCGGCACAAGAAGCAGGTAAGTGGGCACAGGGATCGAACACTACGGTCCTTTATATTAACCTAGGTATTGTTTCCAGGACCACGGGGGTTCCATGTATCAACGCTTTGGGAAATGACAATGAGCAAAGATAATTTGGCTCCCTACGGAATTCTAACCTGCAATCTTTGGATTGGTATACAGGTGCACAAAAACCCTTGGTAAAGGTAATCTCCCTCCAAAACTCATTGATTAATGCGCTCCTTTGGGAATGAAGAGGTCTATAAGTTGGTGATTTTGCCATCCTGCTTCGGTCAGGGTTCACCCGAGGCCAGGCGGCCAAGTCCCAGATGTCCACAGCTCTGGGAGGACTCTTTGGGGCTGTGGTCACTCTGCTCTCAGAGTCGGCACAAGAAGCAGGTAAGTGCATGGGCACGGGGAAACACTACGGTCCTTTATATTAACCTATTGTTTCCAGGACCACGGGGTTCCATGTATCAACGCTTTGGGAAATGACAATGAGCAAAGATAATTTGGCTTCCTACGGAAATCTAACCCGCAATCTTTGGATTGGTATAGTGGTGCACAAAAACCCTTGGTAATCTTTCCAAACACTCCTTAATTCATGCACTGCAGTCTTTGTTAAAGTGACCCATTAAATTCATCAGATCTTTTCCAAAAGTGTTTCATGAGACTTAAATCATGTATATCATCAATATCAATTAGAAGATTCTTCTGAATGATGTGTGAAAGTTTCATAGATCGAGAACGCTTTTTACCTAGTGAAAAAAAAGATGAAAATCAGATGTCAGATTTTTCGCTGATTGTTTGCACAAAGAATCCGCATTTGTATGCTATAAATGATTTTGGAACGCTTTTCAATTCAATCCTAAATATCTCCATATTGAGGGAGACCATTGTAAAAAAAAAAAAAACCCATTTCTTTCGTCTGTTACCACAAGCCAAACAAAAAGGTACGATAGAAGTGCGAAAACTCCAAATGCTTTTGGATGAATTAGTCAAAGTTAATGGATCACTTTATATATTTACCGGACCATGGTGTTCTTTGACAAATGACAATGAGCGTAGAAAATTTGGTTTCCCCCCCCCCCCCCCCCCCCTCCCCCCCAGGAATCTAAACCAAGATTTCCAGATTGCTAGACCATTTCTCTAACCTTTGAGCCACAAAGGCCCTAAATGGTTGCATCACATCTTTAGGAAGCATGGGAAAGGGACCTTAACACCATTAGTTTTCTCAATTTGAACGTATGGCAAAGGATGCCAGCATGTCCAATGGTGGGATTTGAAATGTCCACATGGTCTTTTGTCAGAAGCACCCACCACTGGGCATAGTTAAAACTGACCAGAAATTTTGATAAAAATTAGCTTCCCCAGGATTTAGAACCAAAGACCTCACGATTGCTTGACTGGTGCTCTACCAACTGAGATTGAAAGCCCCTGTGATGGTTGGTTGTTCGTCCCTGAAACCCTTTTTCAATGCTCATGATGGTGAGAATTGCATTATAATTTGTATAACAATTAAAGTATATTAAAAGCATGAATTAAATTACCGTAAAACTCCGTGTATAAGGCGCACTTTTTTCCGTCAGAAAAATTTCAAAGTCGGGGGTGCGCCTTATACACAGACAGGTACAGCCAAAAAAAAAAAAAAAAAATTTAGAATTTTTTTGGACACCCTGTAGTCATGTTCAATGCATATTGCACTCGGCCGCCGTCAGGCAGAAGGGCGTATCTCGAGTGTCGCGCCGGGATCTCAACACCGAGAAAAACGCCTTTAAAGTTTGACATATTCAACCCTCTGTTGAAGCTTTGGACGTAGAATTTTTATTGCGGGGTTGATTCTAGTTGAAAGCCGACATATGAAATATTATTTTTAAATTTTAAAATTGATTCTAAACTTGATATTTCTTTGTCTAGGACCATTTTAAAAAAGATACGCCTTTCTGCCAAACAAATTTGAACAAATTCCTAGTTGCTTTTGTACGGCAGAAGGGTGTATCTTTAGATACGTGGAAATATCGCCCGGTATCGTCATGCTATCGTCAGGCAGAAGGGCGTATCTATATATACGTGGAAGTATCGCCCGGTATCGTCATGCTATCGTCTGGCAGAAGGGCGTATCTTTAGATACGCCTTCTGCCTTACAAATGTGACTACGAAATAGTCCACATTTGTTTGGCAGAAGGGCCTATCTAAAGATACGCCTTCCTTTTGTACAATTTGATATGCCATTGAGATGATATTTTTTGGGAGCTGACTTGATGGATGTGACGTGTCTGACTACGGTTCGATCCGGATATCCGGTGCGGCGCGCGCGGCACCATCCAGTAATATAGTAATTAACGTACGCCATATGCATGCATTGGTCGCGCCGTCGTCAGAATTAACAGCTTACTAATACAAGTACGTTAGTCTAATTCATGAGTAGACAATTATCTTGGATTTATTTCAGTATTATATATACGGTTCGTGCGCGCAAATACTTAGGTGTCCTTAAAATCCATCATTACTAGTAAATTGGGGCAGACATGACATGACAAGTCTTGAGTCAGTCTGTCAATGACGCTGACGGTTTTCATTTGCATCAGCCATCACTTCTAACTGACTAAAGGTTCGTATTTGGTAACTCCTTGCAGTTGCACTCTTTTCTTATCATTCATGGTCTGTTGTAATATTTTTGTCAAACTGTAAGTAATTTGTGTACCACTTAAATCGATGTTTACGTCGCTGCGACGTAATAATCACGGTCGCTGAAAAAGAAGTTAGCGGGACTTCACCAGCAGCTATGCCGTTAGCTAGGGGCGACTTGTGACGTGATTGGAGAGAGAATATCGCATTCCTGCGACTCGTCTTATCGGTACTGGTTACGTCCGATATATGGTGGCTCAAAATTGGAAACGTAATCAATCGAGCAAGTGGGTGGCCAATACGATTGTTGTTTTCAGTTTCATATTTAGAGCCACCATAGGCGCCGGAAGTGGGGGGGCAGGGGGGGCGGCCGCCCCCCCAATCCAAAAAGTGGGGGGGCAAAACGCGTTTTTGCCCCCCCAAAAAGCCCCCCCCCCCTCAAAAAAAGGAAGAAAAGAGAAAGAAAGAAAGAAAGAAAAAGGAAAAGAACAAATTAAATGTACTATCAGTATCAGCCAATACTTGTTAATTCTAACGTTTATTAAAAACCGAGTTATTCATCCATTTAAAATTTTCGCTGCGCGCTTCGCGCGCAAACAAATTATCTCAGTGTGTTGTGTAACTTGCATTTGGTACGGCTGGGGTGGGTTTTTCTGTACCAGTCCACGTACTTCCTGTGTAGGCTGTTGGCTGTTGCTCTGCTGTTTGTGCATGTGACGTGCACCAAATCGCACCATTACAAGTAATTAAATGCAAAATCTTCCCCGTGGGAGGGGGATACCCCCTCCCAAACCCTCCTATTCTGGCTCTGCCCCAGCCCTCGGTCGCTTCGCTCCCTCGGGACTCATATAGTTGTAAGCTATGATGTTGGATCATACAAATGTGGCATATGGTTTATGTTTTTATACACCAGATTGCACCATTTCAAATATGAAATTCAAATTCTTCCCCGTGGGAGGGGGATACCCCCTCCCAAACCCTCCCCTCTGGCTCTGCCCCAGTCCTCGGTCGCTTCGCTCCCTCGGGACTCATTTTTAGCTGAAAGCTATGATGTTGGATCATACAAATGTGGCATATGGTTTATGTTTTTATGCCCCAGATTGCACCATTTCAAGTATAAAAATTCAAAATCTTGCCCCGTAGGAGGGGGATACCCCCTCTCAAACCCTCCCCCTCTGGCTCTGCCCCAGCCCTCGGTCTCTTCGCTCCCTCAGGACTCATTTTTAGCTGTAAGCTATGATGTTGGATCATACAAATGTGGCATATGGTTTATGTTTTTATGCCCCAGATTGCATCATTTCAAGTATGACAATGCAAAATCTTCCCCCGTGGGAGGGGGATACCCCCTCCCAAACCCTCCCCTCTGGCTCTGTCCCAGCCCTCGGTCGCTTCGCTCCCTCGGGACTCATTTTTAGCTGAAAGTTATGATGTTGGATCATACAAATGTGGCATATGGTTTATGTTTTTTATGTCCCAGATTGCACCATTTCAAGTATAAAAATGCAAAATCTTCCCCGTGGGAGGGGGATACCCCCTCCCAAACCCTCCCCTCTGGCTCTGTCCCAGCCCTCGGTCGCTTCGCTCCCTCGGGACTCATTTTTAGCTGAAAGTTATGATGTTGGATCATACAAATGTGGCATATGGTTTATGTTTTTTATGTCCCAGATTGCACCATTTCAAGTATAAAAATGCAAAATCTTCCCCGTGGGAGGGGGATACCCCCTCCCAAACCCTCCCCCCTCTGGCTCTTCCACAGCCCTCGGTCGCTTCGCTCCCTCGGGACTCATTTTTGGCTGAAAGTTATGATGTTTGATCATACAAATGTGGCATATGGTTTATGTTTTTTTAATCCCCCTGATTGTACCATTTTAAGTATAAAAATGCAAAATCTTCCCCGTGGGAGGAGGATACCCCCTCCCAAACCCTCCCCCTCTGGCTGTGCCCCAGCCCTCGGTCGCTTCGCTCCCTCATGACTCATTTTTAGCTGTAAGCTATGATGTTGGATCATACAAATGTGGCATATGGTTTATGTTTTTATGCCCCAGATTGCATCATTTCAAGTATAAAAATGCAAAATCTTCCCCGTGGGAGGGGGATACCCCCTCCCAAACCCTCCCCCCTCTGGCTCTTCCACAGCCCTCGGTCGCTTCGCTCCCTCGGGACTCATTTTTGGCTGAAAGTTATGATGTTTGATCATACAAATGTGGCATATGGTTTATGTTTTTTTAATCCCCCTGATTGTACCATTTTAAGTATAAAAATGCAAAATCTTCCCCGTGGGAGGAGGATACCCCCTCCCAAACCCTCCCCCTCTGGCTGTGCCCCAGCCCTCGGTCGCTTCGCTCCCTCATGACTCATTTTTAGCTGTAAGCTATGATGTTGGATCATACAAATGTGGCATATGGTTTATGTTTTTATGCCCCAGATTGCATCATTTCAAGTATAAAAATGCAAAATCTTCCCCGTGGGAGGGGGATACCCCCTCCCAAACCCTCCCCCCTCTGGCTCTTCCACAGCCCTCGGTCGCTTCGCTCCTTCGGGACTCATTTTTGGCTGTAAGCTATGATGTTGGATCATGTTTTTATGCACCAGATTACACAATTTCAAGTCCAAAAATGCAAAAGCTCCCTTGACCGTGGGAGGGGGGGGGGGGGGGGGGGGGTTTGGCAACCCTATGACTGTGGTCGAGCATGAGCCCCTAAACACATAAATCGTGAGCCCCCTTCGGGTTTTGCCCCCCCAATCCAAAACTGCTTCCGGCGCGCCTGAGAGCCACCACATCAGTTTGAGCTACGGATGTAACCGCAGGAGTACGGTACTATTCTCTCTCCATTCGCAAGTCACCCCTAGCTAAGGGCATAGAGCTCTGCAGCTAATGAAGTCTTGCTAACTTCGATTTTAGTGACCGCTAAGTGAGACCATAATATAACCACAGACCCAAGGAAAAAACAAATAGTGCAATGAGTTATACGAACCATTTTAGTCAGTTTGAAGTGATGCAAATGAAAACAAGTATGGGCTGAGTGGACCATTTAGATGTGGGATAGATTCAGTGGCGTAGCGACGAGGGGGGGGGGGGGAACGTGCCCCTCCCCCCCCCCCCCCCCCCAATAATTTGGAGAAAAAAATAGAAAACATAAGGGGACATTTTTTGGAAAAAACAAAGAAATACATAAGGTGTGGGCCCCCCCCCCCCCAATAATGTTGCGTGCCCCCCCCCCCCCCTCCCCAATCAGTCCGACCACGCTACGCCACTGTATAGATATCATGCCTTCATGCTCTTTAGGAAAAGGAAGTTCAAATTGACAATTTCTAAAAATAGATTTTTGATGAAATCACACTTCACCACTATTGGATAACGAATACTTGTTTTTTCTCTGTTTTATCCTCTGTACACATGCAAATCACACCCAATTAAATGCAAGTCAGTCAATGAGCACAACCCAGACAACCAAGAACTTTCAAGTCATATACAAAGAGGCTCTGGACATCGTGATTTAAAAAATATATATATATTTATTATTTATATAGATCATCCTTGTTACCGTAGCAACATCATTCGTACAGGATTTTGTATGATGAATAAGTGCATAGATTAACCGTGCGTAGAAGCATGAATTTCAAACCCTGTAAAAATGAAAATTCAGTCATGTAGAAATGTACATGAAAGAATAACAACACAAATATGAACGCAACCCACATTCCATTATCATGAAAAAAATAAAGGTTATTTGAATGCAAATAAATGTATACAGATATTAAATATCTTTTTCAAACAAGAAAATTGACATGAACATAGTAATTCTCAATCAGGCCGTTGCAAGACAAATACCTATACTCATGCAGCATTGGTTTTAATTCCATTTGAAAGTTCATTAAATAAGATAATATATGTGAAATAAGAATCATTCAATTTCAAATGCTCTCATAGTTGTAAAATTTGATAAAGGGTCCTTTCTAATAAACAACGATACCAAGAAAAGTACTTTTGGACGTGTAGTTTTTGTTTTAGGGCGCTTTGAGTAAGACCATGTCAGGTTCCTATTTTTGTCAATCTTACCAAGTCAATGCTTGATGAATGAGAAGTCTTACTGCCTGTCATATTTTATGCCCATTTAGACAGTGGGCCCAAAGGTCAATATTTCTTCCAAAATTGATTTTCATAACCTATTAGGGAGGATGGGAACAGTGTTGCAAATGATGGCCAATATATTAGCTAAAAACATCATTTTTTTTTTTACAAGTGCAAATGTTGAGCATTTTGGAAAAACGTGCATTTCCGTGAAGTGATCATTTTCGCATATAACACATAATAATGCTTTACATACATGTAAGTGTACATACACATAAACTTCAAACAAAATGAAACTTAAACCTCACTCAACTTAAAGGGTACCACCACCCAAAAATAATATTCTTATTCAAGAAAGGTAACATCTTTAGTATTCCATTCCATCAACAAGTTCACAAAAATATGTTTCCAGAAAAAAAATATATAATTGGAAACGCATCACCATGCTAAAGCATGCGTTCATGCGGTTTGAATTACGCAGACTGCTATGTGTGCGGTGAATTGCAACGTGTGCAGAGCGAACGAATCGTCCGGGAATCTATTGTTTACAAACGTGCGCGTGAATAGCATTGGCGCACTCGCAAATGGTTGGCCCGTATGGAACCAGGAAATAGCAGTGGTTCCGTAAGTAGTGGAAATTAATTGCTTTGTTTATGAATTACACAACCCTTTGCAAAATGTTGGGTATCTGATATCACAAAACGGTACCAAAACATATAATAATGTGTTGTTCTTTGCCTGGTGGTCCCCTTTAAAACTAAAATTTACAGTTGTTATTTTAACCCATCAAGAAGTAACAACATTTTAGTACATAAACACTCAAATTGGCAACTCCAAATTGGCAACATCTTATTTTTACTTGTTAGCTCAATTGTTCCAAGTTCATCCAAACTAGTCTTCTATTTTTTGCATAGTTGCCAATTTGACTTTTATACAGTGAAAAAAAATAATAGTGTATTGCCAATTAGAAGATTTAAGTCTAAAAGTCACAATGAAAAAAATAAATGAAAAACATAATACATAACAAATAATTTTTAAAAAGGTACAATAATAAATTAGAGCACAATTCATGAAAACGTTACTTTATTCTATATTATGTACATGTACGCTCTATGCGGATAAATTGAAAATTTAAGTCTAAGATTCAAATTTAAAATGAACAAATTGCTATCAGTGTACATTTAAACAAAAAATAGTACAATAATAGTTGAATGCATAAATCCGAGATCCTGTTATGACTTTTGAATTCTAACGATCCGAGAACGAGACAGGATTTTGTCTTTACCTAACAGCATAAGTTGAAGATACGATCGTCCACCGTGATCATTTAATGTATGTCCTGTCAGAAATTTCGTAATCAAGGTAATTTGAACAGCATGTTACGTTACCATAATTCTGTTTAAATCATGTCAGAAATGCTAAAACTATAATTCATATACAAATTTGCTGTAATTTAGAAGATGATTTGTGACCTTACACCACAATAAGACCAATAAGTGGTCCTTCGTAGGCAATTTAGACATGGTTATAGGCCATCTACAAAGTATGTACGCACAAAAGGGGGGGGGGGGTTTCGCACCGATGTGTATGGTATGCATACAGGGGGAGGGGGGTCTCATTGTTTGCAAGGCTTCGTGTCTCAGGCAAGCAGTGGCTGCACTCAGGGATGCCAGTGACCTGCAGGTTGAGAGCCTGAAAATGGAGTCTTGATACTTTGTTTGTGTGCAAAACAGTACAAATAAGCCTGAATTTGTAGGAGCCCAGGGCCTACCAGAGACTACCCGGCGAGCGGTGAAGTCATGCGCGATCCCAAGAGATTGGGGGGGGGGGGGGGGGGGGGGGTGGACCACATGGTAAATTTCGGACCAAAATATGCATATATATCTTTTTAGATGGCCCCCATCACAGTAAAATTCATTACCTTTAAAATTGTACATAATTTGTCATATTTATATAATGAGTGACAGAGATTTGGAAAATGGCTTTAGCAGTTTTAAAACAAGGGAGAAACGTGCCACTTCAAAGATTGCCGCCCATTCAAGCACTGTAATCTGAGTAATTTTTATTTGATGAAAAAACATACTTAAACATGATTTCTGATGATCAAATTTTATAGAAGGTAGATTAAGATACCTTCATTCAGGAAATACAAACATTCTAAATCTCATATTTTTAACCAAAATTTATTTCAGCTAATAACAGAAACTACAGTTGAATCAACACTACTAGTATTATGGTGTGTCCATATTCCTCCATAATAACAAAAGATCCTCCTTTATCTAAGTTTGAAATTTTCAAGGTGATAAGGGCATTTCCACGGTAACTCGCGTTACACTTTATGGTAAATTGACTACTTCAATGTGCAGTAACTCACATTATTTTATCGAACTGTAGGCTGATTTAATCACCAAGGATTAAGTAGATTTGCACTAACTAGATAACACAAAAAAGACTGACAGAGCTATATTTAGGAACCTTTACAGAAGAATCCTGTTTGGTAACTCGCGTTACCAAAAAAAGACAAAATTCAGTAACCCCTAAAACAGGAAAAGCACGATTAAAATATTAATCCTGGTCAAATATGTTATGTGCTAATTTGACATTTGTATGTGTCCTAGGCTATGAGTTAGTATTGAACAAAATTTCAAAGAATTTGGGAATAAATTGTAGGATGCAGAATTCCAGCATCACCACCGCCTGGTTGGTCGAAGCGCGCTTCACGACGATAACGGTGGTCGAACTCATTGTCACATCCGCGTCGTACATCAGATCGTCCCCCACAGAGATTGTAACCGATGTTACGCCCGACTTGATGAGCGGACCTGTGGCCGAGAGCACGATCATGACCCAGGACCAGCCCTAGTTCCACTGATCTCTAAATATTCTTGTGCAAGCCTTTACGGTTGAATGAGTAAGGGAAGTATATGTGTGATCTGCTACATTCTTTTGAGTTTTATACTATTCTAGCATATTGATATCAATGAGTTAGAACCAATGATGCTAATTACCATGGTAAATATCGCTGGTCCGTAATCGGGCCCCTGGGCCCAGGTACCATTCTTGTCCTGACGGTCGCTGAAATGGGTGCTACGTCTCCCCAGATGGTCACGATGACCAAAATCACTGTTTGACTCGACACTCGAAGTTGTCCTGACGGGGACTCCGGTTGCCGAATTCGTCACCTCATCCAGTCCAATGGTTGAAACTGGCACCACGGCAGGCCCCACTGTCGAATTCAGCTCTGCCCTGGCTGGATGGAGAGCAGCTGTAATAAAAAACAAATAAATTTCATATTTATATTTTGCATTTGAGCCATTGGCATGAGGAAACTGACATTTTAACAGGAGATTGTCACTCAAATGTGTGCTTTCAAGTTTCATCTCGGACTTGGAATGGATGAACAATGACATGAAAATCTATGGGTGGGTTTGCACTACGAGTAGTACGATTTCCAGTAAATACACATTTTTAATGTGAAATTTGAGAGCATAATTCACTAATATCCCGTTGAGGTACCTCAAATTAGAAATCTTATTTGACAACTTTATCCACCCTAGACCCCGGCAGACTCATATATAAATTTTTATTTGTTTTGTTACATTCCCATCCTAATGTATTGTTCAGAAACCAGTACGCTTTATCGATGCACCAAACCCTCTGCGCTACCGGTCTATAAGCAACAGTATCCATTTCCATATGTGGAATGGAGAGCCAGGGAAAATCATGGATAGGCCTATAGATGTGTGCAATCTGCTGGACAGCACAAACACATTTTCAGAAATATATAACTTTTGAGGGAGATTTGCACAATATCTAGCATTGCCAGTGGGTCACGATATATGGGGCATGTACAAATAGATGTAGGGCAAGTTAACTTATGGACTAGTTTGCTTGCCCATCGGGCAACTGATATTTATTTTCAACTAAACAAGACTGTAAGTGTAACACTATGGCAAATCACGTTCTGGCAAATAGTGGCATACCTATTGTACAGGGCAATTTTTATATTTTGTTGTAACTTTTTCCTGTAAATATTTGAAAGGTGGACGGTAAACCAACTTGTTTGGAATCCTACACAGAATGAACATGTTTTATGCCTGTACGATGTTCATGGAAAAATGGACACTTCAATAACTGTTTTCCCATCTGGCATTTGCCATAACATGTACTTACATGTATTCACATTTTTTCTTTGGGCAAGAAAAATGTGGCATGAGCAAATGTGTCACATAAATAGACATACCTTATTTGTTATTGTCCTTTCTGCTCCACTGGAAAAGTGAAGAACTGCTCTCATGCCGTCATCAGTTCCATGATCTTGAATTAGTCCTAAATGCATAAAAATGGGAACAATAATATAATTATAAAAAGAATTCATTTTAAAAATACAAATTGGTTATCAACAAATTTAGAATTAGATACATTCTGGCAAGCTTTATAATTAAGGGCTCTGAATTTTTGCCTTTAAGTAAATGTAAACGTAGTCAAGAAAAGAATTTAAACTATTTCTAAAAGAGATGTTTGGGACGGTATCTTAAATGCATTAAACATGTAGTTTGTACTTCAAAACAGCCAAAATGAAGTTTTCTGAAGAACGCAAGATGCACGAGTGTTGTTTTCTTTTGTTCACGATTCCCTGACCCCGCAGTGAGCAGATAACAAGGGTACATTCGCACAATGGAGTATTTCCCAGGGGCCATATTTTGGAGGCGCAAGCCGCAAAGGAGCCTTGGCCCCGGGGATGGTGGGAAGACCCTGGCAGATACGGTCCGGTCGTCCATGGTAAGACATTCCTCTCTAAATGTTCATACATGTCCAGAAATCAGTAGGCTTTTTGATGTACCAAACCCCTCTGGATCTGGGCTGCTGGTCTATAGTATAAGTACCAACACCCATTTCCATTCATCCAATGTGGAATGGAGAGCCGGAGAAAATCATGGATAGGCTTACAATCTGCTGTAGCACAAATGCAGCAGAAATTTTGTTGAGAAAGATTTGCAGTTTGCACCAATTCTATCCGTGCACCAATTCTATCCGTGCCAGTGGGTCACGAAATGGTAAACCAGGTCTCGAAAGTAGCACTTGCCCGGGGCAGGTACACATTGATGTAGGGCAAGTTAATTTTTCATAAAAGGACTAGTTTGCTTGCCCAATCATACCAAATCGGGCAACCGGCATGGAAACTGATGTTTCTGTTCAACTAAACGAGACTGTAATTCATTACATGTGTGAATCTCATCATCAATTTAAAACTCTCACTCAGTTATCAAATTAAATGTATGAATGTATGCTTGTTATCAGTTGCCTTTTATTTGATTTATTTGCACCAACATATATGAAATCAGGTATATTCAGCGGTTGAAACTTGAAATTAAGAAAGCGTGATGTTGTAGTGATTCGCAGATATGATCACTAGCATCGTTTATTCCCTCCCGATATTGTAGTATTGTAAACAGCATAGATTGGTACATGTACAGTAATATATGGACGTACATGTACGGTAGTCAACCATACAGTTTATATAGGGTTAGATATGGGTTAGTTGCATTACGTGTAATTGGGTCCACGTCCGTAAGGCAGAGCCGTATATCGACAGGGATCGCGCGCACACGGGTTACGTGCGCGCGCGGCACATCAAAGATGAACAATACAATGTTGCTGTCATGACAAGTTCAATTTAAAACTTTTACAGCTTAACATAGACTTAAAATACTGTATTTTCAACTGATACAGATAGTCAATTACTCACATGACATTCTAAAATTCATTGAATTTGCATTAGTTTCTGATGAGGCAAATCAGGAGGTCCTCATAACCGTCAGGCAACACAAAATCAAAAGGAAAGTCGGATTTTAGGGATCGGGAGCTCTTTTAACTACTAAAACAGTAAAAGTAGTAGTACAAGAGTAACTTTAGTTTTAGGCAATTATGCTGCAACTGCAAGACTATACTATTAGGGATTTCGTGATCAAAATCTAGCAAACGCATGGGCATGATGCATGGCCCCATGGGTTGAAATTTCTCAAATGTGATCTAGCCGAGTTGAAAAAACCGGCAAAGGAAAATGATTAAACGATTCCAGAGTAAGAAAAATGCAAATGAATTTGATGCAGTCTATTGGCCGAGTGGTGCCGCTCATACTCGTATACTAGATCAAGACAAGGGCCTTGCCTTGGTGGAGGAAAGTACAGATCTAAAAATTGTCCGCGCGTGCACAAAGTATGAATCGCCAAACAAACAAAAACACTGCAATGTTTCAGATATCAAACTATACCATTTGTATTCACTTTTGTTATTGAAAGGACCGTTTGATATTCCAACCACGACAGCATAAATGGTTTTATGTAAGCTGTGGACGTTTCATTACACACAGCGCACAAGAAATGGGCCTAAATTCAGCTCATTCCCGTGTGTTGAGCGATAATAATCGGTCTTTCGAAATGAACTACTGAGCTGAGCGTAGTCGTACTATTCATAGATCTACAATAACAAAAGCGAGAATCAAGTCTTCTAAAATTTAAATTTAAATTTCATAATTTGACTTTTGAGTCAAATTATCGTGAAAAAAAAAAAAAAAAAACAACAGCAAGATACACATATTTTATGAGCAAAATGCAGATATATCGTTTGTAAATAAGTTTCGAGTCACATGTTCAGTGCTAACTCTAGTTCAGTGCATTCTCATTCTCGGCAAATCTAATTTCAAAGTCAGCCCTAGGGCTAGGCCTGTCCCTTTTCTGGCTGGCTTCTCCCCCGGGCCGGGCCCGGCCAAGTTCCCTGGCAACTACGCCTACTTGTAGCGTGCAGTGCAGCAGTGCATGAGAAATGTGTAGAGAAGAAAGAGTTTGTCATAAAAGAACATCGGTAGTCGGTACATTGGCCATCGTAAAATACAATAAAAGTAAAAGTCAGAGTATTTATACAAACCTTATGTTCGATCAGCTGGCCAGATTTTCAGTGTAATTTGGAGGCGTCATGGTCCAGGGTCATGGTGTTTTGTGCGCCGTTTGTTGAAATGCACAAAAGTATATGCAACGTAATGTTGGATTGGATCCGGTGATTTTTCAGACGTACCGCGTCGCATGCATCCGATCCGATCCGGCATTTAATCATCCGCCATGCGGTATCATTTCCTGCACCATCGTTGAAAATTACACGAGGGCGTATCTATACTTACATCCTTTTAACTAAAATATATCGCAAATTTTCCGACGTTTTTTGTTTGCCAAAGGCGTATGTCAACATACATCCTTTTGACAGACGGATACCGAGCAGAAACCAACAAGATTTCCACAGACAGGGGCGTATGTATAGATACGCCCTTTTGCCGTACAGAATACGACGATAGTTATGCAATCGGGTACAGAGGGCCCCCGATATCTCAGAAACTATAACTCGAGCTCTTCTGAAATTTGGCCCAATGAAAATTTTGACCTCAAAAACCCCAAGTAGGCAATAAAAAAAATATGGCCTATTTTCGAGATACGCCTCTTTGCCAGATGACGGCCGCACTGGTCTATCGCATGACAAGAGCTTGCTGTCTGTTGTAGCATTCAGCGACATATACCTTTTTCTCACAAAAAATATGTTGGTTACAGATGTAAAAATTGCAAGTTTATTGAGCAAATTACTGCTGCTAATGAATATTCATACATTCGTGAGCAGCAGTACTCATTATATATGCAATTATCTAACCAGTGGTTATAAATTTTGCTCACAATTGAAAATAGTTAAATAGTTAAAGTGAGTTAAGTTAGAAAATTGCACTATAATGAGTATAAGTGCTTATAAATGAATGAATATTTATGAGCACCAGTGTTATTGCTCAATGTGTGCAATTTTTGTACTAACCACTATTTTGTATGTGAAAAAAATGTATATGATGATGAAAGCTACAATTGACATTAAGCCCTTGATATGCCCTAGACCACCGATGTAAGTATTCCAACAGCACTACAGGGTGTCTAAAAAAAAAATAGGGTGTCTTTTTTTTTTTTTTTTTTTTGAAAGTTGGGGGTGCGCCTTTGAGTGCGCCTTATACACAGAGTTTTACGGTAGGGAAAAATGAGTCACGTTTATGTTTGAATTGTTATATTGTTTATGTCAAGAGAACTATAACGAAAGATGATGATATCACTAATGATGATATTTTGGTAAGATATTCATGAAGACAAATTTGTTTATTAGTGATAGTAAGGATGTAGTTGTATGTATATTGCTGCCTTAGTGACAATCCTTGACGCCTTCGTTTATTACACTTACTCTACAGGTGATCGAGCTGCGTGGGTTCTTCCATTCACTGCCGGGGGATTCCTATATATCGCTCTGGTGACTGTGCTTCCTGATCTTCTACAAGAAACAAGCCTAAAGTAAGTTGATTTTTATTTTTAACCCGTTCCCTTTGAGTTTCTGAAATCCCCATAGACTTTACACACAGCCCACCTGGTTCCCGTAGGCAAGGCGTTATAAAACAATTATGTGCATTTATAATTTGAGTGTATTTTTCATATTAAATGTTGAGAAATAGTAAATCAGATTTGTTCAACCTTTTATTACTCAAGGGCAACTTTGATTAAAAAGAAATATTTAAAACTACATTTTAAACACATATTATGTTTTACGGCGTATTAGACAGTGGGGCCTGGCCATCTAACAAATGAGCTGCACATTGTGCGTAATACACACACACGCCCAGTGTTTTGCAGTGTGCACAAACTAGCCTAGTTCAACATGCTGATCCGTGGTGTAGTTTGACAATCTTTTATATATTCTTTAACATATTATTGAACAAGATTATATATCAATCCATTTCCGTAGGGTGAATACATTTTGTTTGCAGAAGGATGTTTGCATAAATAGTTTTGTTAACCCTTTTCTTACGGGAACTGGGTTTGCTATGTACAAAATCTATAGGGATTTCAGAATCTTGTAGTGAACGGGTTAAAACATTAAAAAATATCCAACTGTCAACAAATCAAACACAACTTTGCGTTATACGCAAATCCATTGCATTTGAGTTGTGCTTGATTGCAAATGTAGCTTTGCGCTTGAATCATAAGCTAGTACAAAGTTGCATTTGAAATTAAATATGCGTTTAATTTGTTTTATGCGCAATGGACAGTTGCATTGCGAAAATGTGTTTTATCGCAAAGATGTGATTGAATGCAACTCAAAGGTCTAGATGCAACACCCCCTGGTTAACCAAGACCATATTAAAGGGATCTAGTAACTCTGTTGACATGTGCACACATTGATGAGTGGTTGATGCAATGTATATTGTTGTTATTTGATACATGTCCACTGGGTGTTGTGTGAAAATTTCAAGTTAAATGGACGTTATATGGCCGAGTATTGAGGAAAAAATGCAAAGTGATATTCACTAACTCATTGCACTCACTTTGTACACGGTTTTTCGCGGTCCAGTGGATAATTTAACATCTGACACTTCAATCGTAAATATCTTTTTAACAAAAGGGAAATTTGAAAAACCGAAAAACTGTCCCATGATTTTATTGTTAATACAAATACAATAAGGTATGAGGGAACCGCTATAATTCCAATTGGATTTTGAGGATTTGGACAATGTTACTAAGTCTCTTTAAAGTAAAATTAATTTTTCTGAATATTTCCTCTGTTCAGGGAGTCCATCAAGCAGATGGCATGTCTGGTGGCAGGAATAGCAGTAATGGCCGCCGTTAGCATGATTGTCGAGTAGAGGATGTCTCATCATGACTTTAGCTACCAAGATCCCCAACGAGTTATGGCGGGTGTTTGCATAATAGCTGATTCGAGAACGTTGCATTGCTTTGGCCGCAACTGCTACCAAGATCCCCAGTAATGGCCGGTGTTTGCATAGTTGTTGAGTAGAGAGCGTTCAATGACTTTGGCAACAGTGGCTACCAATATCCCCATTAGCATCCATCAGTATTGGGTACAGCGTTAGACACAATTATAGTTTGCTCAGACTGGTACTAGAAGGAAGGGTGAGAGCAAAGAGGTCAAGAGGAAGGAGACGCATCATGATGTTGGACTCTGTTAAGAATGGCGGCCCATATGGAGACTTCAAAAGAAGAGCCATGAGAAGAGAGGTGTGATGGTGTTAAGGACCTGGGGGATGTTTCACAAAGATCCCAAGTTGAACTTAACTCGTAAGTGGGACCTAACTATTATGGAAAGCCATTTGTAGCCTTGGAATAAAATATATTCAAAAGCAAGAATGGAAGTATTTTTGACTTTCATAAATTGTACATGAAGATCATGAAATCTCCTTGATAATATAAAATATTATTATGATTTGAATTAACATTTTATGCCTTTTAAAATAACTTTTTCAACATTGTTCAAAGAAACTGACGGCTTTCCATAATTTTAAAGTCCAACTTAAGAGTTCAACTTAGGATCTTTGTGAAACACCCCCCTGCTCTTGAGCAGAATCCCCAGAAGAGAGGAAGAAATTAGGTACTGCAAGCAAATAAGACAGGGGTGCCATCTAGCGATTGCCTTGGGCACAGTGCGTAATGCACACTGGCCCAGTGATTTTTTTCAGTGCCCACAAACTAGCAAAACTAGTTCAAAATGGCGATCCGCAGTGTAGCATCTCCACGTTTGGCAATCTTTAATAAAGAAGAGAGACTCGATCACCTCTTATTATAAACTCCTGTGGAGGTTTCAGGAGGATGAACGTACCAAGTAGGTATCAAGAGAGGAAGCCATACAAAATAGTACATGTGTCTTCGCATTGTATATCCCACTTTACCATATTCCCGTGCCTTACTTTTTACGCAAAGATATACATGTCATGTATATATTATGTAGAGTGTAGTTGCAAAATGCATTATCTCCCCTTGTTATCACTGAGATATTTACAGTTGGCATTGCTTACAAAACGAAAATAAAACGAAAATGTGTGATACTTTTAGTCATACCAATACAGATATACATTGCAACATGTATGTAATGAGCAAAGTATCAATTGAAAGGCGTTATTTTGACCTGTACAAAGGTGGCCTTTATACTCAGAAAAAAAACATTTATTTTGTATTGCAATGATACTGTGCATGAATTTCAAACAAAAGCTGCCTTTATATCTTCTTCCATTAAATACTGCTACCACTATGGACACATTTTTGGTTTGATTCATGTTTATTATTATTTGCCAATTCTGCAGAATAATGCTTTATTTAACTTAAAATGTAACATTGTAAAGCCTTCTACATGTTCATGTAACTCTTCAAGGTCACATTACTGAGATACATGTACTTATGAGTGTGTATATTGTGTTTGGCAACGGAACTGTTGAGTATGTTTTGCACTTGGTTAGTTTCTAGTGAGACTTTCAGTACTTACATTTGATGTCAATATGTTGACATTTCTTGCCTTAGATATTGCGATATACATGTAAGATGCAAGTGTGACACAAGGTTATTGTACACCACAAATGCATTTATACTTTATCTAGACTATTCCATAATTTCATTGATCCTCAAATTCCAATACTTTTGATGAGTAACTAAACAAATTTATATTGTAGAAAAGATGATACCTGTCTGCTTAACCCCTTGCCTATAGGAAACTGGTGGGCTATGTACAAAGTCTATGGGGATTTCAGAATCTCAAATCAAATAATCTCAAATAATTAGAAGGTTATGGTAGATTTGCTTGGGACCATTTTTCACATTCGAGCATTTAATGCTTAAAGGGATAGTTGAGTTTTGGTCAAACTGAATTTTAGTAACCAAAACCTGCACCATTACAGTACAAACTAATAGTTATAACTCCACAATGCTCGAAATGGGGGAATTAAAACCAACCAATTTAGTGTCAAGGGGCATTTTGGGAAGTACCAATACTCTAGTGTACCTTTAACCAATTCAATACTTTTTAATTTTTGGTATAATATGCATTTTCCATAGAACCCCCCTACTAGAAAGAACACAAAAATAATGCTCAATTATTCACCTGAATGCCAGTTCCAATTAATGCGCTTCCAATAAATATGTTGTATTTAGAAGTTTGTGATACTCTGGGGTCTATACATGTTTTAAAATCATGAGATCATGAATCAAATTTAAAGGGGACCACCAGGCAAAGAACAACACACAGTTATATGTTTTGGTACCATTTTGTGATATCAAATAGATACCAAACATTTTGCAAAGGGTTGTGTAATTCATAAACAAAGCAATTAACTACCACCACTTGCGGAACCAATATGGCCTCATGGTTCCGTACGCGCCAAACGTCTGGGAGTGTGCCAATTCTATTAACACGTACGTTTGGAGACAATAGAATCACCGACGATGCGTTCGTCCTAGACAAAAGGTAGTCTTCGTATGCAGACCCATAAACACATGTTGTAGTATGGTGATGCGTTTTCCAATTATATATTTTTTTCTGGAAAAATATTTTTCTGAACTTTTTGGTGGAATGGACTACTAAAAATGTTACCTTTTTTTTTATTTATAAGAAAATTATTGTTGGGTGGTGGTACCCTTTAAGTAGTCTGATTTGGTCAGGGTCAAGAGCTTCTAAGAGTTGAACATTTCAACATGTATATTTTAATATGTATATTTGATTGAATTTCTTTTCATATGTAATTGTACCTAGTAAACCTCTCAAAAAAAGTTCTGCAATTCAACTTTGAGCATTGATATCTCTCTTGTTATTAAATTATCCTACTTTACAGTAAGTTGATATCATTGACAAACCTTTCTTATATATTTACATTGCTGTCCCATTTGTAATGATAATGTAATTGTGGGATGTGCAGTAAACCTGTATAATTATGGAGCCATGTCAAAAGTGAAATGTTGCAAACTAAAATGTTATTTTAGTTATTGACCAATTAGGAACGTACTCGCTCATGCTTACATTAGATTATATCACTTGACAAAGTGTTGCAGCGGCACACGAAACGTCGTGATCTTTTAGATTCCTTGTTGACCATACATTGCGAGACAAACGAATATCACTAGCGATATTATTTTCGATAAAATGTTATTGTTGATGTGAATTATTCACGATTTGTTTGGAGGATGGGTTGTGTTATGAATGCATGGTGTCAAGGGGATCATACAATAACAATGCAGTTTTAAACATTTCAATCTTGAATATGCGCAATATTCCGGTGTCATGCTCATTTCATACTTACATAATAAGGACTACAAACAAGGCATTAATATGGAGGGGGAAAAACAGGCTTTTCAATTATATCGAATTCATGTAAGATAACTAACGGACAAGAGAGATATGAAAGCGGAACTTTTTTTGAGAGGTTTATTTGATTGAATTTCTTTTTTGTATGTCATTGTACCTAGTAGATGTATATTTTCCTTCCGGTTGTTAAAAAAAAATATGCTCAAAATTAACCCAGGACCGCTAGCCTGGGGCTACTACAACTTTTTGAATTAGTTTCAGGCCTCCACTTGCCTGATTAGGCAACTACATGTAATAATATAACAGAATTTGTAATGTTTTTCTTTGTGTGGGGCCTGAGGATTCAGGGTTGGGTCACTAGGATGTGAAAAAATGTGTTTTATTTGCTCGACTGGGCCATAAACAAAAAATGTATAACATTGCATATTAACCCGTTGCTTACGGGAACCGGGTGGGCTATGTACAAAGTCTATGGGGATTTCAGAATCTCGTAGCGAACGGGTTAAGAAGAGCTGAAGCTCATTACTTTTTACTTATCACTTCTTACATGTAGGTCACAAAATGTGTTTAGTACGATCATTTAATAATTTGTTATAAATATTCCCCTTTTTCATGAATTGTGACACTTATTCAATACTTAACTCACTAAGTTCTCATTAATGAAGAATGCTTCCATTATCCAATTAAGATGTATTGAATCATTTTTTTATGTCATGAAGTAAGTAGGAAAATCATTGCCTTTTGCTCTTATTTACGCCTGTGATTAGGTCCTTTTTTCTCTTCATTTTTCAAAAAGATTTCAAATGTACATAATTATATGATTTTTTTGTTTACTTTTCACCAGAGTTTATGGTGAATACGAGGCTGACTCAACTGGTTGAAGTACATGTGGATTAAATAGGACAATATTTTGTACATAATCATGTTGGAATTATGTTGTGGACATCACATAGACGAATGATGAATACATTTGTTATTATATGTCGATTATCAAGCATACTTATTCTATTAGTTTTTTGAGTATTATGGGCTACCGTTAAAGGGTACCACCACCCAAAAATAATAATCTTTTTATAGAAAGGTAACATCTTTAGTATTCCATTCCTTCAATAAGTTCACAAAAATATGTTTTCAGAAAAAATATATAATTGGAAAACGCAACACCATTCTCAGCCATGCGGTCATGCGGTCTGAATGCGCAGACTAGTATGCGAGCAGAGCCAGCGGCGCTCTATGCAGAGTGAACGAATCATCCGGGATTCTATTGACGTACGCGTGAATTGCATTGGCGCACTCGCAAATGCCTGGCCCGTGTGGAACCACGAGATAGCCGTGGTTCCGTAAGTGGTGGAAATTAATTGCTTTGTTTATGAATTACACAACCCTTTGCAAAATGTTGGGTATCTATTTTATATCACAAAACGGTACCAAAACATATAATAATATGTTGTCCTTTGCCTGGTGGTCCCCTTTAAACTAAAGTTGTAGTTTTGTTTGGATTTTGCCTGATCATCGCAATGCCTTGCCATTGCCAATAGCATTATGATTCCAAATGGCTGAAATTCATTATAATGCCTTATTTGTAATGATTTTAATAATTTTAAAATTTTTTTTTAAAACAAATTACTAGAAGTGTAAATGTATAACATCTGCCAGAATATTCTTGTACACATAATCAATATTTCTTTGTGGCCAAGTGTGTTTATATGGATACAAATCAAAAGAAATTAATAGAAAGTGTCCAGTTGTTGTTTTTCAAAAGTTATTAAGTATTACAATGATACCAAATTAACTCATTCATTACACATACATGTAGTAGTATGCCTTTAATTTATCATGATATATTTATGTTTACAAAAATTATGAAAAAGGCCACAAATGTATAAAGGTTACATTGAATAGTTATAACTGCCTATAGTTGAATAATATTTTTCATGATGTATAATAGTGTAAATAGTGAGTATTTTATTATATTATATTAACCTTTTTTTTATTATACCTATGGCGATTTAAGATTGGTGATATTCACCATGTACAAGATTAAAAGTGTAATGATAGTTTGAAGCATCTTTTCTTTGCACAGACGCGAAGAAATCAGTTCTAGTTTTTTCTTTATGTTTGTTGACAATGTTTTGATATAATAACTGCCATGAGTTTGCCTCTACAAAGATTATCTCGAATTTCAAACGACCTCCTGAACGATTAAATCTGTACTAAGTATTCCAAATGACGCGAGTACTTCGAGTAGCATTTTCAAAACAAATTTGTAATTACACTTTTTTAATATATGTTCTGATTATTTGTTATCCCTCTGACCATACCCATATAATCAACATCATGAACAATTTTGCAAAGGGGGTAATTTTTTTTGCATTTGTGAGACTGACGATGTTTGCAGAGAGTAAAGGCCACAAGATAATGATATTTCGTTAAAACCTTTAAAAAGGAGGGTGTTTTTGAAAACTTGTACCAAAGTTTCTTGTACTCAAAATGCAAAAAAAAAGAAAAGTGTTTTTCTAAACGGTAATAATGCGCCCGTTTTGTGTAAAAAAAAAGAGGGTCTAATTTGCTGAAAATGTCCTGGAAACGCCTGAAATTGTGGGCTATTAACTTTGAGAACGATTTTGAAGTGAAACCACTTGGATTAATATTCTGGTCAGTGGTTTTTAAGTGCACATAGTTTCCTGCAGGTTTTGTAATGTTGTTTGACTTGTCCAGACTAGATATTTTGGGAAGATACATTATGATGAACTAGTTTGTTGCATTTATTCTGTAAGTGCAAATTTTTACAAATATAGAGAATGTAATGATCAATGGACTTCAAGAGACGGTGCATTCGTTAGTTTGCATGTATCGTTCGTACATCCAGTACTTAAATGCCTCCCTGTGCCTTCACTGCTTCTATCTTTCACCAACTCAATAAGAACATTAATAAATGATTATTAATATGATTTATGCTGTGTTCGTGTGTATATTTCTTACAAGATCGTATCAAATGCGACCTGTCGTCACAAAACCCTAACTTATAAAGTCGCCAAATGTAAAGCAGAGAAAATTGAGAAAATTTAAGACCTAATCAAAAGCGGGTTACGTAACCACTGACATAGTGGCAGATTCAACAACAGCGGTTACATAACCCGCTTTTGTTAGTGAACGCTCAAATGCGCTCAGATGACGTTTCATATGGTACGGTTGAAAAACGTGGCAGCCTCCAGTGGTCAGTCAAAACAGTTGATAGTGGTTTCAAAAACATTGATTATTTCCATTGATACCCATGAAGAAATATAATACTTGAAGCGCCCTCTAAATGAAAGCTGGATTTTAAAAATCTTTTTGTACAAGTTTTGCTTCTACCGAAGTGTCTTAAAGGAACTACAGCGTCTAATTTTCACAATTAGGCTCTTTATACGTAATGTTTCCTCAAGAAAAATAATTTGGCAGTCATTTCCCATGAAATCAATCAATTTTGGGGTAATTAGTAAATATCTAATTGTCCAGGGAACACCCCTTTTAAATCGCCAAAATGTGATGACCTAAGCCAGTGAATTGTCAATCACATTTCAATCACGCTGCCGATTCTGGACCCTAAATGTGGGTGGGGCGTAAACTGGCTGCTAAGTGAGATTTGGCATCAGAAAATTAGTCTAAAATCACTACTGTGTTTATTTTCATGGATTTTTTTTCTTTTTCGGCAGACCTATTTTACAAGTCATCAACTATGGAATAAGTGCCAAAATACGTTGTATTCTTTAGTTCCTTTAAGAAGTGATATAATGTATCACCCCAAAGCTTGAATTTTTGAGAATTCAGAAATACCAACATCAGAAAATTGAAATATTGTGACTTTTTCAGCCTTTTTTATGACAGGTCACAAATGTACTACATTATTCAGTGTATTGCATTAATGACTTTATAAGTTTCTAACACCATGTGACATGTGATCCTAGAGACAGGTGCACTTTTTTGAACTATGGATCGAGTTTTATATTTTATGTTTAATTGACCTCGAAAGAAGCCTACCGTGAGCTTGCAATCTCTAGTGGGCTAACTGGGCGTGGGCACACAATGGCGCCCACGCATCCTGGGACAGCGCAGTGGTGTAGCAAAAGGGGCACAGGGGCACATCCTCACCCAGTGGCGTAGTGTACGTGGTCGGACTGATTGGGGGTGGGGGGGGGGGGTGGGGGGGGGGTGGCGGGAACTGCTTATATGGGCAACTCCAGCGTCACGGACATTACAAATCAGAGAATTTTCATGACTTTCCAATGCCACTACTAATTCATACCTCTAACTAATGTCTAACTTTTATTTTGATTACAAAGCAATATCCTGGTTTAGTATGCAAAAAAAGTTTCAGAACATTTATCCAATTCGTTACTGAGTAAACCTGCAAAATGTGCGCCGTCACGGACATTACATCTTTTGGACATGACTTTTTGCATCCATATACATCTTTGCAAAAGTCTGTGAGTTCTGAGACCTCACAAAGGTGATTTAGGTATTTAATTATAGAACAGGCAATGATGAATTGAATCCAAGTTGTTTTGGAGGAAACGGGCCAGGCATATGTGATCTAGACAACAAAACATTGCGTCACGGACATTACATTTTCAGCGTCACGGACATTACACTTTTGTCCACTTTTTCTAAACTCAGAAATAACCCGCAAAAAATGCTCCATTGTGCATGAAACTTTTTTAATTGTACATTTGATATGTAATAATTTGATATGTAATCAAACAGTTTTGAGAACAAAAATTATATTCAATTTTTTTTCAATTAGCCAAAAATTATTTTAAAAATATTAATAAGTTTTTCCAAAATTATTGTAAAATTTGAAATTTTTCAACAGAATGTGCAGTAAACCAGATGTTCAACTATTTAAAACAATATTATACATTTTTAGCTCATCCGGCCCGAAGGGCCCGATGAGCTTATGCCATGGCGTGGCGTCCGTCGTCCGTCCGTCCTTCCGTCCGTCCGTCCGTCCGTCCGTCCACAGTTTTCAAAATGCTTCTTCTTCGTTATTTTTCAACCGATTTTGATTCTGATTGTTTCATAAGATAGGGCTAGGAGGGGGATTTAAAACTTCTACACAGAATCGTGAAATTCATTATATATGCTAATTTATGCAAATTTATTCGAAATCACAAAAAATGCTTCTTCTCCTTCATATCTTGACCGATTTTGATTTGGTTTGCTTTATCTGGTAGAGCTAACTTTGGTACACTAAACTTCCACACAGAATTTTGAAATTTTTCTCCATTAATTAGTTATGGTAATTTATGCAAATTTATTCCAAAAATCACAAAAAATGCTTCTTCATTTCTCGACCGATTTTGATTTGGTTTGCTTTATCTGGTAGAGCTAACTTTGGTACACTAAACTTCTACACAGAATTTTGAAATTTTTCTCCATTAATTAATTATGGTAATTTTTTATTTATTTATTTATTTGTTTATTTATTTATTTATTTATTTTTATCATTTATTTTATTTATTTTATTTTTTTATTTATTATTATTATTTTTTTTAATTTTTTTTTTTAAATTTATTTTTTTTTTTTTTAATTTTATTTTTTTATTAATTTTTTTGTTCCCATGTCCCTTCTGGGGCGTCAAATTTATATTTTTTTCACTCTAATTTTTTTTAAATTAATTTTTATGTCCCCTCCAGGGCATCACATTTTTATTTTTTGACCAGTTGAAAAGTGTACCACATGAAATTTGCGATATTTGATGTTGCGAGATGCCGGATGAGCGCTACGTCATTGACGTTCTGGTTAATCAGGTACAATGCTGTTTTGTGCCAACAAATTGTAAAATATAAAAAAAGTTGTGTACATCATGGGCATAACACATGGAAAATCATGGACTAAAAGTATAATTTTTGCAATTTGATCATACTTATGAGATTTAACCATCTCTTTCTCCTCCCAGTAAGTTATAGTCAAGTCTTTATTGATTATTGAGACATGCATGTTCAAATTAAGCAATGAATTTAGTTTTATAAATAGTTCAGAGTACTGACTCAAAGTTCACTATCTTATTAACGATACAATTTATTAAAACTTAAACCAGGAAGGTAGTAGTGCCCCTGTTACTTGGGATTATCTTATTTCTTGGCTAAAATAAGACATTTACATAAGAAAATAATGCTTGATATTTTTTTGCTCTGCTTTTGTATACTTTTCACTGTGTATGTAATGTCCGTGACGCAGCCGTGACGTAATGTCCGTGACGCCATTCTGGACAAACCATCAAATATTTTAGTAAATGCTCTTGATATACTTTATGATATAACATTCTAGCTTTGCAAATGAATTTTGAATTAAATTGAATTAGGACTTCTGCTTCTACAAAAACTGTTATATCTAAAACGTCACGGACATTACACATCAATGTTGTAAGAATCAAGATTTTATCCAATAACAGTTTTCAAAAAGTAAAGATTTTTACACAATTTTCTTTTCTATGATGTTAAAACAAAGCATAAACAAGACATTAGAAGTAGAATTATTGTTCTGAAGTGATCCATATTTTTAAATTTTATTTCACAAGCAACGGATGCAAATTTCATCATTTTGGGGGGGTAATACATAAAATTTTTGTCCCAACTTCAATGGCCAAAAAAAAATAATTCTGCATTGAATTTCAAACTTTTTTCCTTTAGTCATCAAAATATGGTCCTTCCTCATTACTATCCAGTAGTTAACAAGGCTGTCCCATGAGTTTCATTTTTCCATCCTTGGGTAACATTTTTCGTGGAATTGCCCATATATTTCTTTATTTTTACACAGGTTTTCCCCCTTATGTATTTTATGTTTTGTTTGGGTCAAATTATTGGGGGGGGGGGGGGGGGCACGACGTGCGCCCCGTCGCCTCACACAATTACTTAAAGACAAAAACAATACAACACAGTAGGGCAACATCCTTAGAAAATAAAGAAATACTTTATCAGAGTGTGTCAGCCAATAATTTGCGTGCCACTCAAAGTGAAGTAGACATGAACAATCTAATTACTGATTGGTACACCTTAAACAAAGAGATGGAAAAAACATTGTCATTTACTATAGGTATTATGGGAAGCCATAGAACTTTGCAGTGATTTCCTCCTCGTTACTTTACTATACTAAGAATATGTTGTTTTCCCTCGAAAAAGCATAATTCCCATCATTTCTAGTCATATATTATATTTCCTCTTGGGTATCACTTATATTGGTAATAATCAATTTTTTTTAAAACCACTATTATCTGTTATGACTGAACACTTCATATCTTGACCGATTTTGATTTGGTTTGCTTTATCTGGTAGAGCTAACTTTGGTACACTAAACTTCCACACAGAATTTTGAAATTTTTCTCCATTAATTAGTTATGGTAATTTATGCAAATTTATTCCAAAAATCACAAAAAATGCTTCTTCATTTCTCGACCGATTTTGATTTGGTTTGCTTTATCTGGTAGAGCTAACTTTGGTACACTAAACTTCTACACAGAATTTTGAAATTTTTCTCCATTAATTAATTATGGTAATTTTTTATTTATTTATTTATTTGTTTATTTATTTATTTATTTATTTTTATCATTTATTTTATTTATTTTATTTTTTTATTTATTATTATTATTTTTTTTAATTTTTTTTTTTAAATTTATTTTTTTTTTTTTTAATTTTATTTTTTTATTAATTTTTTTGTTCCCATGTCCCTTCTGGGGCGTCAAATTTATATTTTTTTCACTCTAATTTTTTTTAAATTAATTTTTATGTCCCCTCCAGGGCATCACATTTTTATTTTTTGACCAGTTGAAAAGTGTACCACATGAAATTTGCGATATTTGATGTTGCGAGATGCCGGATGAGCGCTACGTCATTGACGTTCTGGTTAATCAGGTACAATGCTGTTTTGTGCCAACAAATTGTAAAATATAAAAAAAGTTGTGTACATCATGGGCATAACACATGGAAAATCATGGACTAAAAGTATAATTTTTGCAATTTGATCATACTTATGAGATTTAACCATCTCTTTCTCCTCCCAGTAAGTTATAGTCAAGTCTTTATTGATTATTGAGACATGCATGTTCAAATTAAGCAATGAATTTAGTTTTATAAATAGTTCAGAGTACTGACTCAAAGTTCACTATCTTATTAACGATACAATTTATTAAAACTTAAACCAGGAAGGTAGTAGTGCCCCTGTTACTTGGGATTATCTTATTTCTTGGCTAAAATAAGACATTTACATAAGAAAATAATGCTTGATATTTTTTTGCTCTGCTTTTGTATACTTTTCACTGTGTATGTAATGTCCGTGACGCAGCCGTGACGTAATGTCCGTGACGCCATTCTGGACAAACCATCAAATATTTTAGTAAATGCTCTTGATATACTTTATGATATAACATTCTAGCTTTGCAAATGAATTTTGAATTAAATTGAATTAGGACTTCTGCTTCTACAAAAACTGTTATATCTAAAACGTCACGGACATTACACATCAATGTTGTAAGAATCAAGATTTTATCCAATAACAGTTTTCAAAAAGTAAAGATTTTTACACAATTTTCTTTTCTATGATGTTAAAACAAAGCATAAACAAGACATTAGAAGTAGAATTATTGTTCTGAAGTGATCCATATTTTTAAATTTTATTTCACAAGCAACGGATGCAAATTTCATCATTTTGGGGGGGTAATACATAAAATTTTTGTCCCAACTTCAATGGCCAAAAAAAAAAAATTCTGCATTGAATTTCAAACTTTTTTCCTTTAGTCATCAAAATATGGTCCTTCCTCATTACTATCCAGTAGTTAACAAGGCTGTCCCATGAGTTTCATTTTTCCATCCTTGGGTAACATTTTTCGTGGAATTGCCCATATATTTCTTTATTTTTACACAGGTTTTCCCCCTTATGTATTTTATGTTTTGTTTGGGTCAAATTATTGGGGGGGGGGGGGGGGGGGCACGACGTGCGCCCCGTCGCCTCACACAATTACTTAAAGACAAAAACAATACAACACAGTAGGGCAACATCCTTAGAAAATAAAGAAATACTTTATCAGAGTGTGTCAGCCAATAATTTGCGTGCCACTCAAAGTGAAGTAGACATGAACAATCTAATTACTGATTGGTACACCTTAAACAAAGAGATGGAAAAAACATTGTCATTTACTATAGGTATTATGGGAAGCCATAGAACTTTGCAGTGATTTCCTCCTCGTTACTTTACTATACTAAGAATATGTTGTTTTCCCTCGAAAAAGCATAATTCCCATCATTTCTAGTCATATATTATATTTCCTCTTGGGTATCACTTATATTGGTAATAATCAATTTTTTTTAAAACCACTATTATCTGTTATGACTGAACACTGGAGGCTGCCATGTTTTCCAACGGTATCGCATGAAACGTCATCTGAGAGCATTTGAGCGTGCACTAACAAAAGCGGGTTATGTAACCGCTGTTGTTGAATATGCTGCTTTGTCAGTGCTAACGTAACCCGCTATTGTTAGTGCAAGGTCAGATGACGTTTCATATGGTGCAGTTGGAAAACATTACAGCCTCCAGTGCTCAGTCAAAATAGATGATTGTGGTTCCAAAAACATGGATTATTTTCATTATTAGTGATACCCAAGAGGAAATATACGACTAGAAGTTGTGGAAATTATGCACTTGTTAGTAGCAGTTAGAGAAAATGCCTGCGTTTGGATCCCCTTTAAAGGGGAAGGAACTCCTAGCCTTTTGACTTACTGGATGTGATGAGAGCATAACTCTTGTCATTATTTTCTAGTCACTTATTTCCTCATGAATATTCCCAATAATGAAAATAATCAATATTTTATGGCCCACTGTCGCCTGTTTTCAATGCCAACAGGAGGCGGCCATTTCTTCAACTTCTCGCGGTGAAATGACGTGTCAGGCGGAGAACACAATAGCGGGTTACGATAATACTATTGTGTTCTCCGCCTGCTACGTCATTTCACCGCGAGTAGTTGAAGAAATGGCCGCCTCCTATGGGCATTGAAAGCAGACGACAGTGGTCCATAAAATATTGATTATTTTTGTAATCGGGAATATTCATGAGGAAATAAGTGACTAGCAATGATAGTAGTTATGCTCTCATCACATCCAGTAAGTCAAAAGGATAAGACCCTTGAACGGGGGACGTCTCGGGGTTCTCGGGTTCGATTCCCTGCAAAACCTATTTCTTCTTGCTTATTTTCATTTATATAATATATTCTTGTCAGTTTCGTTTATGTTTAAATACATTTAGGAGAATTAAACTCTTTTATCAATACATTGCAAACTCGTTCGGTTCTATTGTAGCACCTGGTGTAAGGAAATTCAAAATATTTATATATCTTTACATTCAGATGAAAGATACAGAGATAGGTGATATTGGTATATATAATACTGTATGTAGTTCACTGTATGATATCTGACATTATGTATCACAGAGTGACAAACAAAGCGATGTGATGAAATCATTTTGTCACGAGCCATGCAGATGACGCATGTTTTTAAAACGGAATGACTGAAGGGGAGACACGTCTTGTTCCAAGTTTAAACACACAATTCCATTTATTTTGCGTTGACGTAATGACAATTTTCGTTGTTATGTTGCAATACTGTAATCATATTTGTGGATGTGCAGCATAAACATACATATAACATAATCATTATAATAGGTTCGATTTATATAGCGCCTAATATGATACAGAATCATCTCTTAACGCTTTACACTATAGGTTTTCCCGCTCAATTTCGCGATTGTGTCAATCGAATTGATGATAATAGGAGCAAACGAATTCGCGCGATTTGCGATCGCCGTACCAAAGCAGCATTCGAATTCGTAAATAGTCGTTCAAAATCACGTAGGAGCAAGTGAATTTGCACAAAGTGCATACCTTTTCATCAATGGTCATTCGAATTCGCGAAAGGGCAGTTGACAGTTGGCTGCACATTCGCGAATTCGAATGCCCATAAATGAACTTCTGTGCCTATTCACGAAAGCGTGTGCGTATGCATGAATTCGCATGCACTTATTCGGAATTTGGAAGACCGATACCAACGATTACGCGGCAACGCGCGAATTCGAATGACCCTAAATGAATTCGATTGAAAAAAGTGCAAAATTGAGCGGGAAAACCTATATTATTACCCCGGTCATAGGATTCAATACCAGCCTCCACACCACTCCATCCCCATGTTGTTATTTCCACATGGGAGGGACGCCCGAGTCAGAGCAGCATTTTTTTCATAGGAATCCAATTTAAAATACATGATATAATTTTTATAAAAAAAGAAACAACACATAACATCAGCTACATATACCTAAATAAATAACAATACGTTGTAAAACCAACGTCAAAGAAACATAACAGTATTTTAATACAAATACACTATACGTACATGTATACAACCCAGCCAGTGCACCCACTTATAAATCAAAGATTATTAATGACGGCGCCCTAAATACCATACTGGAGTATTTTGTCCTAAAATGCATCACATTAATTTCATCAAAGTAAAGTCTTTATTTTTAGTGAGAATTCATTCCTAGCGGCTCATCATTGGAAAGATTATCTTCATAATAATTATATTATATTTTTACATAACCATTTGAAATGATTCCTATTGTACATGAGATAACATAATACTTGTCAATAAACATACTAATCATGGTATGAATGCATTATTATATTCTGCTCGTTTGCAGCGTATATCAAACACAATCATATCAAACATTTTGATTAAACATCTACATCAACATCTACAATCTACAATCAACAGCGACATGTAAACATAAGTCATTATATACATTTCGTGCAAACGAAATGTTGGTAACACCAATTTCCATAGTTGTAATTCAGTCATGCGTGAATTATGTGCCATAAGTTGTACATCAAATGAAAGAAGAGAAAAAGAGCTTTTCATACATTTATATCTCATCAAAGAAATAATTCATTATGACAGAAAATTTCTGCCATGAAATCCGGTTTCGTTTTGTCTGGGACACACTGTATAACCATTGTAATGATATGTAGCGGGTGAATAACGATACATTAAAACGCCCAAGGGTCGTATAGTGTAAACACAATGGCTGAAAATCACCCAATATGTTTAAATGCAAACCATTGCTTAAATCATAGGCGAAGGAGACGGGGGCTGGGGGGGGGGGGGGTTTGGCTGCAGCCCCGTGGAGTTTAACATTTGCCATATTCGGGCAAAAAGCACCTCAAATTCGGGCAAAACTTGTCATATTCGGGCAAACCCATGTCATATTCGGGCAAACTCCTGACAGATTCGGGCAAACTCATGTTGCGTTCGGGCAAATTCATGTCATTGTATAGGGCAACGTATATTAAACGTCATTTCGGGTTAAGACGTCTCACATTCGGGCAAATTTGTGTTATTTGCGGACTAAACAATAACAAAGATATCATTTTCGGGCATGAAATCATAATTGGGCAAACAAAATACCTCAGCCCGCCCCCCTAAAAAAGTGTGCTCCTACGCCCGTGTAGTGCCGTTTGTAGACAAGGAAATAATGGAAATCATATTTTCTCATTTCTAATAATAATAATAGTCCATTTTTATATGGCGCTTTCTCAAAGCGCTCAGAGCATTATTACCTTGGCTTTAGCCGAGCAGCCTTATTCAAGCGCTCAGGCATTTCAAGGAATACATTCCTGCCAAGTACCCATTTACTACACCTGTGTTGAGAGCAGCAAATGTGGATAAAGTATCTTGCTGAAGGACACACTTGCCGCGGCTGGGAATTGAACCCACGACCCTCGTATTTAGAGACGAAGGCCCGAACCAATATACCACGACACTCCCACATGATAATGACGAGGCTGGTGCTGGCGAATATAATTCATCTGAGAACGCAGACCTAAGCAAATGGGTAGCTTCAACATTGTTAAAAGGTAAAAATAATGGCCCGAATTCTCATCAGTGGCTCAACTTTAGTCTGGGCTAAAAATATAAAAATTACCAGCAACCGCTTAATAAACCGTTTCACACCTGTGACATTTCACTATAGGCCATTGATGGTGAGCCGGCCACCGGAGACACTTATACAGTATAACAAAGTGTTCTTTACACTTGCGTATATTGTTACATAACATATTACATTTCATTGCCCCTTCCCCGGACAATAAATCAAATTACATGTGATACAATCAAACCTGTGACTCGATGCATGCACATGCTACAATGATTTCAGGTAAAATTCAAAACGATGACTTTCTTCATGTCAATAGATGTGTCCCATGCTGGGATGCTTTCGCGCATATAGCATACACGCAATGTCAAGCACTAAACAGAGAAGAAGTTTGGATGTTTGGAAGGATCGTTTACTTGCTCGACTTGACGCTACTGTATCGTTTGCATCAACAGGCTTAGTCGGGGCTACATACGTCATTGAGTGATTCGTGACAAAGAAGAAACACTTCAATTGAGGGCTATCATCACGAAAGTCACCCAGATCTTCAACCACGCGAGGTCCTGCTTCGGATGCATTAAGTGGTATCGACGCGTTAAGACCAGACGAAGAGTTTCCAGATAGTTCCCGGGATGTCCCATTGACCTCATTGAATCTAAAATCATTAATACGGTCTATACAAGACACAGTGCCATTAATTGGTTGCTCAGATAGCGGGCGACTGTCATGACTGTGGTCAGAAACATTGATGAGCAACCGTATCTGAAGCACCCGGTCAAAGGTCACCGCTGTACAGGTCACAGGGATGATGAATTCTGTCTGGTCGGTGTAGTTGGCTCTAGTAATGGAAATAACCAAATCATCGTTGATGATATCGAAAAGAATATTATCTGACTTCGCTGGAACTTTCCAAAAGATGGAGGGTGGTGGGAAAGAGAATGCAGGGCAAGTGAATTGAAGGGACGATGTCAGGTTCGAATAGCAGTTTTTGCTCTGGTCTTGTTTTAGTTCGAGGGGGCATGTCAGCGAATCAAGTGGGATGCTATCAAACTCTTGCGCCATGAGGACAGGCGGGAATTGGCATTGACACCCGAGGCAACGGATTTTACTGACTAGAGCTGCGTGCTTTAACCACCTCAGTTTGCAATCGCAGGCCAAGGGGTTGCCTTCAAGAAAGATCATTGTGTCTCTTAATCCACCTACTTTAGACAGGTCCGGGAGAACTGTTATATTATTGTGTGCCAGATGAAGAACCGATACATGATTCAAGTTGCTCAATGCTTGTGGATCGATAATATGTATGTTATTGTTACTGAGATAGAGATATCGTAAAGTTCGATGATATCTCATTAAGAAAGAGCTGTCTATATTAACAATACAATTATGGTCCAGGTATAATGTAGCCACCTTTGTGGTACCTTCTAAGTTATCATATCCCGTTAAAGTCCTAATCCTATTGAATCGCAATGAAAAAATGTTCAGACTTGGTAAACGCATTCGGGGGAGAGACGTTAATTCGTTATGTTCGAGCATCAATCGCGTAAGAAATGGCATTTCAAGGTAACCAATCAAATGTGGGACATGATTCAAAATCAAAGTGGTCAACGCACGATAATGACTGAACGTCTGGACCTGTGTTGTAGGTAAAGGGACATTCTTCAGTGCCAAATAAGCAAGTTCGGAGTAGTCACCACAAATGCGAGAAAGCGGATTTCCTGAAAGATAGAGAGAAGTGAGGGATGTAACATTCAGCTGTGTTGAATTAAATGATGTGATTTGATTGTTATTTGCAATGAGTCGTATTTGGGACAACTTTGAGCCCGGTGGGAAAATGCCCTCTAGATGAGCAAGTCCGTTCCCCGACACGTTTAAAAGAAATGAACCAACCGCATTTTCTGCAATATGATATATCTGATGGATATTATTATAAGCTATATTCAGATGATTCAAATCACTATTAGTTCTAAAAGCATATCTAGGCAGGTGTTGAATATCATTGTTACTAACATCGATATAACGGAGCGCTTTTAGACGTTCAGCAAATTCGATGTTGCGAAGTGAATTTTCACTGAGATAGAGGAAACAAATACGCCCTGCATTATTTGCTAAAATTGATGGATCTATTGAGTTTATTCTATTCTTACCCAAGACAAGGTACGTTAGAAACGGGAGTTTTGGAAACGACACAATTTCCGAGAGCAAGTTGTCGAAAAGAGAGAGCATATACAGTCTTCGATTACCTGAAAGTTGGGTCTCATTAATTGCTTTGATGTTGTTCCCTGCTAGGTTAAGTTCCACAAGGCTTGGGAGTTGATAGAACGGTGAAAGAGAATTTATGTTATTGTCATTGAGGTCGAGTTTGGTTAATTTCTTCAGTCCTTGAAATGCGTCGACAGAAATATTACTGATATTACAATCATACAATATTACTGACTCGACATTCTTAAATTGTCGCAACGAACCCAACGAAGTAATATTATTCATACCACCCAACAATTTTCTGATACCATATTTTCCGTCAACGAACCGATCAACATGATCAAAGCTAGAAGATGAAATCGCATTGTTATAAACATACAACGCTTCAATCTGAGATAACGCCCTAGGAATGTCTGAAATGGAATTTCCGGACAAGACCAGGTCAGCCAAACTAGTAAGGTCTCTGAAAGCATCATTTTCTATATCCGTTATTTCATTGTCGTCCAACGACATCCTGTACAGGGATGGCATGCCAAATAGACGGGGAATCGTCTTGATGTGATTTCCGCTCAATATCAAACTTCTCAAATTTGGCGTAGAAAGAAAATCTTGAGGACGAATAACCATAATGCCATTATCATCGAGTTTTAGTATTTCAATGACGTTAGGTGTGCGAAGGAAAAACAGATCGGACATCTTGTTACCTCTCAAGTTTAGGTAAGATAAACTGGGTAGCCTTCCCAGAAATTCGTTAGAAATTAGATTTATTCCATTTTCAGGTAAGTCCACTCCTGCCACGTTTGGTAGAAAAGGGAAATCAAATATATTCCCTATTTTGCAACTTCTGAGAGCTAGATTCTTAACGGTTAACATAAGTCCGTTTAATCCTAATAAAATTTGAATATTGAATGAAGTGTAAGAAAGGCGCAGGCTGTTCAGTTTTGCAGGACTTCTGGAGGTAATATTGGTTACCCAATCTAGATTAGTTAAGCGTGAGTAACCTACAATAATTGACAATACATTTACGGATTCTTTAAATACGGTATTATCTATGGTTAAAAGGTTGTTATTTTCCAAATTCAAGACTGTAAGTGAAGGCAAGTTTCCTAGAAACGGCAGGACTGTAAGATTGTTGAAAGTCAGGTCTAAGTGAATCAAACTTTCATGGTACCTGAAAATACCAGGTTCTATGTAATAAATCTCATTATGACTGAGGTACAAACGAGTAAGCGACTGCGGGAAATCTGTGGACTTAATTTCACGCAATCTATTGTACTGTAATGCCAGGTGTTGAACGTTACTCCTTTGCATGTCTAATACAGTCCGAAAGTATGATATGCCGTTTTCCATCAACGTCAAGGTCAACGTCGAAAAGGGTAAAATGAACGGGGGCGAGACATTGAGGACATTACTCGTCAATATCAGGCTCCCAAGATGGTTCAGATGAAAGAAAGCCCCTGCCTCTACGAACTCGATGTCATTTTCGGTGAGAGACAAGAACGAAACATGATCGAGTCCTATGAAAGAGTCATTAGCGATGTGAGAGATGTGGTTGTTGTCCAGAAGAACTCGCTGGACAGCGCCAAGTTGAACGAACTCATTGTCAAAACCAGGGACATCTCGAAGGTTGAACCTGGTGCAATCCATGCTGTTGCCATTGTTGCATACGCACACATTACTACATGCGAACAGATTTTGCGACTTTGTCGAAACAGTCTGGAGAACCGGATAGAAGAATACCAAACACAATAGCAATCTAACCGGTGATGTTGTCATAGGTCCCTTAGTGTGTTCTTGAAAACACGCCATAGCTTTTCTAATCAACTACAACATTTGAGAAAGAACTGTACAGTCAGTCTTCCTTTCTACAATGACATCATTGATCTTCATTTACCCACATTGTGATGTACGCCAATGCATGATTTTTAAGAATTTTAACGATTTTTGCAGTTTAGAGCATGATGAATTATCTTCTTGTCAGGCAGGTATGAAATCGTAAACCACACAAGTCTTAAAGGGACTTATGTAACATTGTCCAAATCCTCAAAATCCTATTGGAATTCAAGCGGTTCCCTCATACCTTGTTGTATTCGTATTAAAAATAAAAGCATTGGACAGGTTTCAGTTTTTCAAATTTCCCTTTCGTTAAAAAGATATTTACGATTGAAGCGTTCAGATGTTAAATTATCCACTGGACCGCGAAACCGTGTACAAAGTGAGTGCAATGAGTAAGTGAATATCACTTTGCATTTTCGCTCATATACTCGGCCATATAACGTCCATTTAACTTGAAATGTTCACACAACACCCAGTGGACATATCAGATAACAAAAATATACATTGTATCAACCACTCATCACCTTTTACACATGTCCACAAAGTTACTAGATCCCTTTATGATTTGAAGAAGTCAATTATTTTCTTTGGAGTATGAAGGGAGAAAATGGAAGCCTTCCCAGTAACAATCTTGTCTGGTTTTGAAAGCGTGATCTCTGATCAACTACATCATCACTCAGGCATGTCAGGTAGGAATGAAGTTACAGTCATCGGTTACATGTGAACAAAATATTATGCGTCCCTCTAGTTCCTGTGCTTGGAAAACTTGAACGGCCTCGTACTTGTGGTCGTGCTGGTATCATCCATGCAGATTGAAGAACTGATTGATCAGGTTTTATTCTGCATGTTTAGAGCGTGATACATTAATTATGTATTTCTTAATCTGGAATAATCCCCCGTAGACCGTGGCGGTGTTTAAAGCACAATGAATAATATTCGTGTTTTTTTCTGAAGACGGAATACTCATCCGGTGGCGGTGTTATCAGGCACGCAATTGGCGACGGTTATTCCTCGAGCTTCTGTCGTTGGCCATTTCATGGGCACGATGAGGAACATGCAACACGTACAGGTATTTATGTGACGTGCTCCAAGGAAAATGCGCATCGTACTTCGTGATAAATAGGCTGCGGGAACATGGAACTCTCTCCCCTGGATCTGTGGACGAAATCGAGACATTATCGATTAAAGAGATACAGTTCTATTCAAACTGAATTTTTTGTAACTAAACACAACAAAAAAGTAACTCCCCCCTAAGCAAAATGGCGTAACTTTTTAACGAATTGGGTTTGAGCAACATAACTTGGCAGGAATGTTTCTAAAATGATTGGTTAACGTCTCTGTGAAAATGAATTTGATCCACCACGCCATGCATGAGTGAGCACACATTAAAGGAAAAATGTCACTTTTCAAAAGTCACAAGAGTCAAAAAGTGAAAATTCTGCTTTTGATGTGTGGTCACTCATCCATGACTCGACGGACCAATTTCATTTTCGCACATAAGTTTGTCAATAAATGTAGGAACAATCCTGCCGAGTTATTTTGCTCAAAACCTTTTCATTAAAAAGTTATGTTATTTGATTAAGGGGGACTTATTTTTGTGTTGAGTTTAATTGATCAGTATTGTTGGAATAAACTCAACAAAAAAGTCTCCTCCTGATTAGAATAACATAACTTTTTAACAAAAATGTTTTGAGCAAAATAACTCGGCAGGATTGTTCCTACACTTATTGACTAACTTATGTGTGAAAATGAAATTGGTCCATCGAGTCATGCATGAGTGAGCACACATCAAAGGAAAGATTGGCACTTTGTGTGCTCACTCATGCGTGACTCAATTGACCAACTTCATTTTCACTCAGAAGTTAGTCACAAAGTATAGGAACAATCCTGCCGAGTTATTAGGCTCAAAACAAGTTTGTCAAAAAGTGACGCCATTTTGATTAGGAGACTCACTTTTTTTGTTGTGTTTATGAATCATGCACGCTTTTGTAATTATATACACACAACAAAAAAAGTAAGTCCCCTTAATCAAAATGACGTTACTTTTTGACAAAAATGTTTTGAGCCAATCTTTCCTTTGATGTGTGCTCACTCATGCATGACTCGATGGACCAATTTCATTTTCACACAGAAGTTAGTCAATAAGTGTAGGAACAATCCTGCCGAGTTATTTTGCTCAAAACATTTTTGTTAAAAAGTTATGTTATTCTAATCAGGAGGAGACTTACTTTTTTGTTGAGTTTATTCCAACAATACTGATCAATTAAACTCAACACAAAAATAAGTCCCCCTTAATCAAATAACATAACTTTTTAACGAAAAGGTTTTGAGCAAAACAACTCGGCAGGATTGTTCCTACATGTATTGACTAACTTATGTGTGAAAATGAAATTGGTCCGTCGAGTCATGGATGAGTGACCACACATCAAAGGCAGAATTTTCACTTTTTGACTCTTGTGACTTTTGAAAAGTGAAATTTTTCCTTTAATGTGTGCTCACTCATGCATGGCATGGCGGATCAAATTCATTTTCACAGAGACGTTAGCCAATCATTTTAGAAACATTCCTGCCAAGTTATGTTGCTCAAACCTAATTTGTTAAAAAGTTACGCCATTTTGCTTAGGGGGGAGTTACTTTTGTTGTTGTGTTTAAAACCTGTACATACGTTATCATTACAATTTAATAGGTATAATTCCGCCATGCTTGAATGGTATCAACGGTCAAGATAAAAGGCAGTTTCTATAACAATATCAGCCGTTGTCGCAAGAGGGCGCCCTTCAAGCACATGAAAGTTTCAACCATTATTTGTTATAAAAAAAATTGCCACGGTGAATGTGATTTTCTTTTCAAATAATGATTAAAAAGATAGATTATCAAAAACAATTTAAAAGCCACTGGTATATTTTCATATAATTTGCATATCACTGGCATAATCATTTGCATGCAACTTGTACGCGGTTAAATTGACCTGTGGTAGACAGATCGTTTAATTTCGAACCTTATATAATACTCGACAATTAGTCAACTTCAAATCATTTTTTGCCGTAATCATGGTAATCTTTACATGTATAGATCAGTTATGATCTTTCGCATGGTAGGTGATGTAAGCTATATTATGTGTGTGAGGCGTTTCCCAATACTGTTATTTTGCCGAGTGCAAAAAGCTGCAACAATACTCAATAGCACCACCTGCATGACCTGTAAGGGTGCAATTTTGCCCCCGAAAGTGGGATCTGCACCCATATAGGGGTGCACACATAATGCACCCATAGGGTGCCAATACCAACTTTGGGGTGCAGAATTGAACCCTTAAGGGTGCTGGCTGCTGCTATAGTGTAACAGCGTTTTGCACTCTAATTGTACACTAATTTCTTAGTGTGCCGTTTTGGGTTTTCAAAATGTCTTTTTCGTTAAAAAGATATGATTAAAGTGTTCGGATTCGAAAGATTTTATTACAAAGTCAGTGCATTGAGTTATTAGTGAATATGTCACTTTGTATGTTCACTCATTAGTTAATAAGTCATTACATTCATTGTGACAATCGTTTACCGTGGAATTTTCACACAACATCAGTGGACATTATCAGATCACAGAAATAACAAAATTTTCACTTACAAACCCGCGGCAGTTTTGTTCACATGCCAACAAAGTTACTCGATCCCTTTAAATACGATCCTTTATCTATTAATACAAAAAAAACAACAGCAACGAAGTGCATGAAATAGCAATGCTGACTTATACCCCCGTCACATATAGCTACGCTCTCGCGCCGCTCCTAATCCCCATAATCCCCATTCATAAATTTGGCAGTGGGAGGCGAAGCATTGTCCGAACGATGATTAAATGACGAATGAATGGGAGGATTATCGCACATAGGTGAAAGGATATCCTCTCATGCATGGACATACAATGGCTCCCTAAACAAAAGAGCAGAACGCCAAAGACTCACGACCGCTTTCGACATGTCCAAAGCTTAAAAAGCGGTCGTGGGTCGGTCGTGGGTCTTTTGCCGACCTAGTCTTTTGTTCAGCGAGCTATTGTCTGTGCATTCATGGAAGGATATCTATTGACACATGTGAGATAATCTTCCCATTCAGATCCTCATTGGACAAAAGACATTTTGCAGATACATTCCAGTGATTGTGATCAGCTATTGTCTAGATCGTGGCTAGAGTGTGGCTCTAGTCTGACGGCACACTTACCAGTGAAAACAAAGTAACACACCGTCAGTGGGGCTCATGCAGTGGTATATTGAAAAATATCACGAACAAATTCACAGAAGATCATTAAAACGATTCCAAGCATCTTCAAAATAAGGCCGGATCATGCAGGTTTGAATATTATGTTGGCGGAGTAAACAAGTTGTAATCATCACGAACAGCTTCTCAAACCATATGTGAGCGGTTCCCTAGCTAGCTATAAATATATACACTTGCATGTGAATAGGAAATCGTAATCTTGTTCAAGTCTCACTTGTCTTACTAATTAAGGCCAGCTTATACGTCATAATATACAGGGTGGCACAGACAAATACAGAACGGCATACTTCCCATAACATGCGAAATAAAAAAAACACGACATTTGTTTTCACTAGAAAGGGAATAGTTTTATAATATACCGAGACAAATAACGCTAAGAACAATAGTTTTTATTCTACAACGTTGGGTTTCAAATGTTGTACAATATCAACAAATGTTAAAATTAGATGATGTGTGCGTATTGATCTCTGCATACTGCTATAGAGTACAGAAGCCATGACGTCATAAAAACACTTTTTTCGAATTTTTAAATTTGAACTCCATTTTCCGTACGAGCATCAATAATAATGTCCAAATACCGAAAATCAATTGAATATATTATACGTATTGGCTGAGATATGCCCATCCGAATGAATTTTACTTCAATGGGCAATCAGTGTTATAGTGCACTGGTTCATAAAGTTATGAACCAGTGCACTATAACACTGATTGCCCATTGACAACAAAACTCATTCGGATGGGCATATCTCAGCAAATACGTAACCCATTCAATTGATTTTCGGCATTTGGGCATTATTTGTTATGCTCTTTCTGAAAATGAAGTCCAAATTTGAAAAATCCAAAAAAAGATGTTTATGACATCATTGATGACATCACACTTCACCACTCTATTCCGGTGATGTCACTCAGGGGCGGATCTAGCTTTTTGCTAAGGGGGGGGGGGGGGTTGACCCAATGACGATGCGGAGCATCGTCCACGAGCCGCGAAGCGGCGATTTTTTTTGCTATTTTGACCCCCCGTAAGTGATGTCTTTTTGCTAAGGGGGGTGTTTGACCCAATGACGATGCAGAGCATCGTCCACGAGCCGCGAAGCGGCGATTTTTTTTGTTGCTATTTTGACCCCCCGTAAGTGATGTCTTTTTGCTAAGGGGGGTGTTTGACCCAATGACGATGCAGAGCATCGTCCACGAGCCGCGAAGCGGCGATTATTTTTGCTATTTTGAACCCCCGTAAGTGATGTTTTCCACATCACATTTTCACTTGGCAGCCCAAGGGGGGGGGGGGGGGGGGTTAAACCCCCTAACCCCCCCCCCCCCCCCCCCCCGTAGATCCGCCACTGTCACTTCGTATTTAAAGGTATAAGGACACATGGTCGTTCTGGAGGTGAAAATTACCCCCTATTTGCGGCGTTTCGCGTACATTTTCAGCAAATTATACCCCGTTTTTAACACAAAAACAGATACAAATTGGCATCCAAAATTGATACTATTTTGTTGGCATTCCGATTACACATTAACCAAAATACCCCCTTTTCAAGTAAAGACTTCATGTATATACACATACAAAAGGTAGCCATTCACGAAAAGGTACCCTAATTTTCAAATTTCGCGAACATTTTATTGAAATTTGTACCCTTTTTTCTATTTTCCATATAATAATTATATAATAATTATATACCCGGCTTTTTTTCCATTTCCGCGATTTTTGTTGTTTGCAAAGACATGCGAAAATTTACCCCTTTTTCACGAAATTTTCAGCGATCATGCGTATTTATACACGTACAATGTGAAGTGACACCACCGGGAATGCTATATGACGAACCGAAAGGGCGATTTGGGGGCACAGATTTAGTCCAGTTTGGGTGAGAACCGCTAGCGTTCAACATAAGTAAGTTTGTGGATTTTGACAATGTTACTATAAAATTAGATCCCTTTAAAGAGATAGTTGAGTTTTGGTATAGAGGGCGCTGCACAAAATAATCTTTTTGTGAGGTAATGAAAAACTGAGTGTCAAATGTGAAAGAGTATCTTTATTTGATCAAAATCGGATCAGAGACGGCTAAAATATCCATAAATATAACTATGTGTCATGATTGGATCCCAAAATAACTCAATTATTTTCTCTCTGTGATATCTCTATTTAATCATTATTTTAACAAAACATCACATGCACACTTTATTTAATTATTAAAAATGGTTGAAACCAATGAGTTTTTAGAGAGCGCCCTCTTGAGTTTTAACGGCTCTTTTTCAATGATAACAGGCTTTTTACTTAGTCATTTGTAATTTTGTATTCCTTTCGTTTGTATTCTTGTTTTTTTTAATACCTTTCGAGCATGGTGAAGTTATAACTATTAGTTTGTTATGTAATGGTGCAAGTTTTGGTTACTAAAATTCAGTTTGACCCAAACTGCATGTACCTTCTATACCAAAACTCACCTATCCCATTAAAGTGCGCTTTACACATTATCAGATGAGAAAATATGATTTGAAATATTACATAATCTGCATATTCCCTTAATATTTAAATTGCAATTTACCAGTTTTTTCTGGCAATTATATCTCGAATTATTAAAAATGGCGTTTGACCATTGTATTGTTTTGTTCGTTTTTGGTAAATAAAATCTCAATTTGGTCATACTCATTATGACAGGTTTTAATGTAAGTGCAACGTTTCTTTACCCATTCGATCTCTTCTCTGCTTCTGTCGATAATTTATTAAAGCATATAGACAACATAAAATGCCAAAACCATTGGATATAATTAATTAAGGACTTTCACAAAAGTAGACGATGGAGATTATAATTCCTTAACCATGTTAACACAACCTTTTGTTGTTCATAACGTACACTGATGCACACACACACAAACACTTTGTTTTGTTTTGATTCATGTTTTATTCCTCCAAATAAACGGAACAAAAAACATCAATAAAAAAACATCAATACAAAAAACATCAATAACCCACACACACGCACACCCTCCCACAAACATACTTTTTAAACAAACGTGCACACACATACATACGCACACACAGGTACACACACACACACACACACACACATACATGTTTAGACATACGCGCACAGAGAGAGAGAGAGACACACACACACACACATTATTGTAAGGGCCTTCAAACGGGGACATGGTCGGGCAATGGTAAATAAATCGGGGATATGCCCATTTATTGTGTATGTCCCCGGTTTGATGGTACGCAAACAGGTTGACATGCCCCATTGCCCATAACACATACACACTCTAACTCAGACACGTATACACAAATTCTTCAAACACCCCGTGAAAAACCCCGGTAAAATGGGCTAATAAGGGATATCTTGCAAACATCAAATTAACATACAGTACAGCCCATAAGACGATCCCTGAAACACTACCTACGGGGCTGTTCGGGAAACGGGGATAATTATGCCCGTTTTCGTGTGTGTTCCCGATTGATAATCCACACACTCTTGCAGAAACAATCAATGTTGAATTAGTTAAGGTATTAAAGTGGATTAGAGCGAATAAATTATCATTGAATTTGCAGAAAACTAAATATATGCTTTTTAGTAAGTCTATACATTCCTTACCCATAGATATTGCTTTTGAAGATTTTGTATTGGAAAATGTTTCTAACATTAAATTTGTAGGGGTTACTGTAGATAATCAACTTTCATGGAAATGTCATATAAATAATATTTGTAAAGTTATTTCTCGCAATATTGGTATTATTAATAGATTAAAATTTCACCTCCCCTTAACATCCTTACTTATGTTGTATTCATCTTTGACATTACCATACTTAAATTATGGTATTTTGACTTGGGGTAACACCCACGTTACGTTATTAGATAAATTGTTATTATTGCAAAAGAAAGCACTGCGTATTATTTTTAATATGGCCCCACGCTCTCACACAGACTCGCTATTTTTAGATAATAATATATAAAAAATTAAGGACTTATATTTATTTCAACTCGGTCAGTTTATGTATAATTATAATAACAATACTTTACCCGCAATTTTTGATGAAATGTTTTTAAAAAATCAATTAGTTCATAAGTACCCAACACGACATTCGGGAGAATTCCATTTGCCCTTATTAAGAACGTTGTTAGCTCAAAATACATTTATTTATACTGGTCCCAAATTTTGGAATACTCTCAGTGATTATATTAAAAATGCAACTTCATTTAATTTGTTTAAGAAAAGGATTAAATTATTATTATTACAATCTTATAAAAGGTCATCATTTATATGCTTGTTATTGTTCACTAAAAAATTGCCTTCCATATTCTTTGATTTGTTTGTATTGAGCGCTCTTATATCACTTATACTCGTATGCGTGAACAGTTCTGTCTATCCATATCCAACCATCCTTTCTCTTCATGTTACCTCCATGCATGTTACTTTCACATCTTTTCATTCACTCTTAATCTTATGTATTTGGCATCCTGTGCTATCTTGTGCTATGCACGTTGTGTTGTGTTGTGTCGTATTGTTTTGTTCTGCTCGTCGAAGTCTCTGTCGGCCCACATCTTTATTTGTTTTTAGTAATCTTTACTGGAAGCAATTTTCAACTCAAATGTACAATTTATTGTTAATTACAAACAAAATACGTTTTAAAGTATAATTTGATTTGATTATGAATTATGATTTAATTGCTTTATTATTACCCGAGGGGTCCACAATCTACAAGCATTGCTTTTTAGTGGATCCCTCCATTTCCAAATATATTATTTCCCATGTATGATTCTAGTTTTCATTGTACAGCTATTTCAGTTTATTTCACACATGTAAGCCTTGTATTTTTGGTACAATGCTATGTATTTGAATTTTTGTTGGAAATGAAATAAACTAAACTGAAACTGACAGTGTAGAATACTCGTGTGTATCCCCGATTGAAGGCCCTTACAAGAGCGCGCACACATACACACACACACACACACACGCACAACACATACTAGCACATACGCAAACACTTACGTTTAAACCTTGGTTGTGAATAATACACAATGTCATAAACATACAAAGTACACTATTGTACAAACGGGAAAGTAATATTTATAAACTTAATTTTTAACCTTAATTATGCACACATCAAACATCATTTGAACACAATCAATAAAAGTATGATATGAAATAACAATTATTTATTTATTTTTTTAACAAAATTATTATTACAGGCTAGAAGATGTTTGTTAACACTGTATCAAGAAAAATTATATACAATACATACATCAAATTGATTATTTGGATTACCGTACGTGTACAAATATAAATAGATGAGAAATACTCGGTATAACAGTACTTTTTATGCTTAATAATGCAGGAAGCTCTGATAGATAATTATTTTGTTTTCAATGAATGAATTGGCAATCTTGGCAAGTACAATAATATATGAATACATGTACTTGTAAAGTCGTGTATATATCCTGACCGTTTTTATTGGTATTCACAAATGAGGAAACCGTTTACGTAAAGTTCGTAAACCATTATTTAAATCATGGCTTAAAAATATGAAGCTAAGCTTGTATAGACAAGTAAAATGTGGAAATACAATTGAATACTGTAATTTCTTATGATACAGCCGTTGTCATTTGTGTTTGCTAGCCAGCGGCACCAAATTAACACACAATTTACCGTTACATAGATCATTATTCGGTGTTTTTAGCAAAATCGTACATTCTTTCTCCATCAGTTTACAAACGGCTTTTAATCGTTTGAATATATGGTTTACATAAACCTTCTTGGTAAATTATGGCCACTGTATAACTATAATTATTATATCACTATATATTATATCCATTAACATAACTCGTTACCATGGTTTCATATCATGAGCGTTCTTGTCAGCAAGTAAGTAAATTACATAGATTCAGGAATTGAAATAACATTTGGGCAGATAGATGAATTAGCAAAGTCTTGACATCTCCTATTTTGCACAATTGATTCAGTCATTGCGATGAGTACGAACAAGATAATTATCTAAGGATATAAAATGTATTTATGTTTCGAATAAACTATTAAGGGATCTATAGTATTAATTGTTAAAATCCACAAATGTTATACTTAGTGGTTCTCTTAAGTGTACCTTGAAATATTCTATAGTGGTTCTCTTTAGTGTAACTTGAAATATTCGTTTTCCGAATAATAGCATGGAACAGGTTTCGGTTTTTTAATTTCCCATTCGTTACACAAGATATTTAGGATTGAAGTGTTACAGGGGGTGTCCGCCTTTTACAAATTGTCTGAATAGTTTCCAGTAGACGGATAAGGATGAATGTAACATACACAAAATGTATGGTTCTCACACAGCAGCGGGTGTTCACCGCATTGCGCCGGCAGCTATCGTGTGCGAAATATTGCACGGGTGAAACCTCGTAATGCATAATAAACGGCGTCACGTCGCATAATTTATTTTGAGGTCTATAACTCAACAAACTGTTAAATTACATTTTCTTTAATATAAGACAATAAACTCGCAACTTTTGAAATTTGGCTTGCAAAAGGCGGACACTCCATTTAAGATTTTTGAATTATCCACCGGAAAGTTAAACTGTGTACAGTGTATTAGCGAATATCACTTTGCCTTTCTGCTTATTACTTGGTCAGATAACATGCATTTAACGTGAAATGTTCACGCATTACTCAGTGGACATGTCATATAATAACAATAAATATTTGTATAATCCATTCATCACTTTCTGGACAAGTCAGCAATGTTAATAGATCCCTTTAAGGTTTTGGTAATAAATGGTTCACAAGACATATTTCAAATGAGTTTACTACTACACGTAGTTTACTGTTTCAATTTATATATCAAATCGACAAAACATTGATGCTTAAAACTATACTTCACGGTATCATAAAATTCACTCAAAAGCAAAAAGGAAATCATTCCTTTTCATAAGACTTGTATCAAAACTCTTTGTTAATGACAAAAAATAGATTTGTTAACTATTACAAAATTCACTTGAACTTGTCGAAAAACATAAAGCACGTAAGTTGGTGATTGCTAAAGTATGTTTAACGCAATGGAATCCTGATACTTGTGTCAGTACATCTCTTCACACCCATCAGAACGGTTCCTGCAGACATGAAAGAGAAGGAAAACCGGAAATATATTTAAAACAAATGTTACTTCATTGCATTTTGTGTCAGTTTCACATTATATGTTTACTATTTCTTATTTGACAAATACACATGCTAGTAAGCTTGTATTGCTAAATATTTTGAATCAGTTTTCTTAAGCTTGTGGGATGAGGTATAGTTTCAAACGTGAAGGGCATAATTGACAATTAAACAAGAAATTGGCGTAGCGTGGTCGGACTGATATAGGAACACACACATTATTATTACATTCGATGTAACACTTCATTTTTAAAAGGATCTTCCCGTATGCTTTTATTGTTTTGGTCAAATTATTAGGGCACGTGTGTTATTCGGTTCACTCGGTATCATAATGATGTCAGCCTTGTTGATACAATACGTGAGTAACCATGATAACGTGATGTTGACAGGAGCTGGAGTATAGTGAACATATCTAACAATATGTGGATACCGAATCATCTTTTAATGGATGATATTCGAAACCTTCGATAAATTCACTTATATCTCAGTATATCGTGTTGATAATCGCTTACTGACTAATAAGTGACTGCACTTCTGAATTAGTGGAAGAGGCATACCGCAGGATATGTTACAGAGCCGTTTCCATTACTTATTTATCTTACTGAGAAAGATTCTGACAAATTGAATAATCTTTTAGAATGTGAAACTGACCAGTGTATCCTTCCGCTGATGTCGATCCTGTGATGCGGAGATGTGGCCCCTCCGTCGAGACTCTCGCCACGAAGTCAGATCGTTGCTCAACATCCAAGATCAACCTAGATGACCTCCCTGTCGATGTAGGTCCGTTGGTAGGAGACAGTTCTGCAGCTCCCATGGTTGGATACCTAGCTAGCTGTCCTCCGTGAGCTTAGAACGGTGCTGGTTGTAGAAAGTTGTGTTGCTCCCATTGAGGCTTGGCGTGGCAGTTCCGATGTCCGATGTCCAGGAGCACAAGCATATGGATTGATAGGAGGGATGTCTGATCAGAACCTACGTCACCGACCTAGCTAGGATATTATCATTATGCATGGAAAAAAAATGCGCTGCGTGGGTTACGCGATAGTCAGCAGTATGTTTAGCAACGGTTACGAAATTTGGCAGTTTCCTAGTAGAAGGTCTATCTCGAGAGGGCAGCATTTTGATCTGCATGCACAGAAATACAATCTGCAATGATATTTTCCAGAACGAGGGGACTTTTCGCATAAACGCTATTTACGCAGGATGCTTGCAAAGCGTGTGTTGATTTACTTACCGTGCTCTGAGATTTTATATAACTCAAGTTCAAAGCACTATACTTACTGGGACCCACGCTACAAACTAGAGGTCCTAGAGTGTGGTAAGCTTCTTCCGACCCAACGCCACCGGCAGTGTCACCAAACCGAAGCTGGGTGACGGGTAGGAAGGCAGCGTGCCAGTCGTTGATGTCGCCCGTATCCTGCGCCCAGGAGCTAGCGTCGGCATCGCAGTTGCACACCTCAGAACCACCTTTATGCATGGTAAACAAACAATGAGGTAAGCCCCTTGTCTTGATGGGGTATATTTAATGTACTCCCGGACCAGCCCCCAACTTTGTAACTCTATCTGCCTATATATATGAGCTCTATGAGCTAGAGCTGATGATGGTTAAGTCTTAACATTCAATGAGTGTTACAGATACGGCAGACATTGTGTATACTTTACTGTGCAAAGGTCTATCATAATTATCTGCAAAAGTTAAAGGAGGGGGAAAATCCCGGCTTTGATTCAGGTTTATAGCTTTAAATATGTGCCTTTATTGATATACCACACTCTTTTTTCAAATAAATCCTTAAGTTGGGAAAAAAAGGTAAATTTCATGCAACTTTTTTGCTTTATTTCGCATAGGCGTTCCATGCTCCTAAAAAAAGTCATTTATAGCAGAGCGGGAATGGGCGCACGTGTCACCCGATTCATGACATCACATGCAGACCGCAACGCGGAGGAATGTGCATTGTTTACATGCAGAGCCTATGACTTGCTTGTAAAACAAACTCGTTTTTGCTTGTAAATTGAGGTTTTACTGAAAATGCTTACGAATTGCTAAGAAATGAATTGTAGCAGGATGCAGCTACACATCTGAGTGTATATCGTCCATGATATAAACCTGAACAAATGTTTGAAAATATTGAAACAAATGGAAATAATATCTCTGTGTCAACGTGAGTATTGCACTCAGTGTGTACGTCTATGACCGAGCTAAACTGTGATTGCCTGCAGGTGACGTCACAAAGATGACGTCATTTTTTGTTCGCCCGGGACTCAGTTTTTTTACGGGGGTTCCGAAAGTGAATTTACAAGTTGATTTTTTTTATTTTACCGGGTTTTCCCACGAGGAAAATATGTTTGTATTAGTAATCTTCATGAAAATCTACCTTAGATACAGTAAAACCCAATTTTGAGGCAGTTTTCTTGTCACCATACCTTTAAATGGCATAGTGTTGCAGATATGATATACATTATTTATATTGTACTGTGTGGCAACAATACACTAGCATTATGCACAATTTATGCAAATGTTTAATGACTTACTGCTGCACGATTCGTCAATACCGCATGCACACGACGACAGCGTTTCATTAGCGATCCCCCAGTTGGTCCTTGCCTCTCCGTGTCGGTCCACGAACCACCCCATGCCATTCTTGATTAAAGTTGAGGCTGTAGGGGACATGTTAAGTGAATACAGTGAAAATGCACGTTAAAGATGAATAACAGTTTTGGGAAAGTTACAGAAAACATTTATAATTGATGCGTTAAAACAATGCGTTAAATGCAGAAATATCGGAAGAAATCCAATACCCGCCTGTGAAATGTATAAATCCACCGCCCGTTCGCACCTGTCCGCGCCGCTAGCTCTGGACTGGAGATATCGACAAGCTGGGGACAAGCCCGTATAGCGAACGCACGTGGTCAAATTGCACGTAGCGTATGCGCGATTCCGCGTTGGCGATATCTATCCGCAGCGGATCGATTTGATAATTTACCAAATATATCAATTAGTAGGCGGTTTCCAGGCAAAATTTGTATCATCCCGTATTAGTAAAAACATGTTCTTTCACATGATTGGTAATTAGAGCTTCCATTTCATTTTTTGAGAGGGGGCGTTTCCAAAACTGGCATATACCTTTAACTGATAGTCTACATCAACATGATTATTACACGTTGGACTTTAATGAAAGAAGTCGCGGGGGGGGGGGGGGGGGGGGGGGGGGGTAACGAGCGAACACCTTTTGGGAGCGCTTTTGAGGGACCGCAGTGACCGAGACGTGTTGGATAATGAAGATACGCGATATATTAGGGACATTTGACATTTTAATTGTTGGCACGGAAATCTGTTTTTTAGAGCCTTAAAGCACATGACATTTGTAATGGTGTCACTTTCTAAACTGTTTTTCAATATATTACATTTATCAATTATACCACAGTTTGAATTTTGTTTGCCCCCAATCTCCACGCAATTGAAATAGTATTAATCCAATATTTTCCAATTCAGTCAAGACATAATGTTCTTTGCTTTAAAAAGTAATATATCCTTCAGTCTGCGACAACAACACATACGAAATGAAACCCGTCTATACAAATTTATCTCATTGATAATAATTGTGCGCCACGAGTGTCTGCTGACATATGTGTGCTCAGTATGAATATAGAATAATGATCATGATGAATATTTGATTGTGACTATTATTATTATATTGATCTCCTGTATCTCCCCCCGCTGCCTCTTCATTATAGAGACGTTCCCCCTACCCCTCCCCCCAAATTAACTCCCGTATGGATCAACCGTGGATACGGTTGAAAACGTGGATATACTGTAATAGTGAATCCAGATCGATCAGTTCCTCACCGTAGCACTCGTAGAGGAACTCCTGAACGCAAGCCACGTGCGTGACATCCGGATCGTGTGATGAAAGGAGCGCATCAACTTGTTCAAACGTCATCCCCGTATACGACACCATCTTCTGGTATTCGCCAGCCGAGCCCTTGCCCGCCACATGGGTCCTAGTGGTCGCGTCGTGGTAAACAGTCATCTGGGCGTGCGTCGAGTTGAAGCTTGGGTCACAGTATACTGTTTTTAATTGAAGATAATAACAGTAAGATATAGAATCAACTTTTGCTTGATAGATTGATTGATTGATTTGATTCCCACGCAATAGAATCCCCCGGCAAACAATGACATTACTAGTTTTCATTGGGGTCGTGTAAAAACATTACAACAACGAGTAACAAAAATATAAAATGTGCATCATTATTTTACAAAGTAAAACAAAACATAACATGTCCAACAATAGTCTATATCGTTATAGTTATGTACAAGGAAACGAATTAAAATGCTTAAAATTAACACAAAACACGTGGAATATAATAGTAATTTAAGCCAAATATCAGTACTGGGAAGCACCTCACAGACAAAACGTTAAATATACGCTTTTATCACCGACCATGTGAAAGAATATGTCATTAACACTGGAACGTATTACTGAAACTTTTAACTGATATGTAACGATACTATAGGTTCGGATTTAATCACATAAGCCCTTTTTTAAATACCATTCAAAAATATTGATCAATCAGTTTGGTCAAAATAGATGCAGTTTCAGTAACTTTCCCAGTGCTGATAATTAACAATAAACAATATATAAAAGAAAACAAAGCATGTAAATTATTCTCAGTGTTTAAGGGATAGTTAAGTTTTGGTCAAACTTAACTTTAGTAACCAAAACCTGTACTATTACGGTACATTACCCAAACTGTTCTACCCCTTTAACTCACCGATGAAGCCATCAACCCCTCCATCCCCATCAGGGTCAATGATATAGAAACCAGCTGACGAGCCACCGTTCTGCTTGATCTCATAGCACGATGTAGGCGGTGTTGAGCCAGATTCTGAAAGAAACAAAACCGAGAATTAGAAACTTGAAACCAAACTGCTTGTCCCCAATAAAAAGCCATGTAAAACAATGGGAGTCAAACTAAAGATGATACAAATGACCATTTCCATGGAGATGTCATTATCGGCTATTTACCTTCTTTGACGCACTCGAGCTGCCCCAGCTGTATTGTCATCCCTACACCCACTCCGCCCACCCGCAGTTATGTGAATTTAACTCAGCTACGGGACAAGCCCCCAACTTTGTTACACTATAATATCATTCTAGCAATACCCCACGCCCATGACCACAGCTATCATCATAGAAACTGCATACCTTCTTTGACGCACTCGAGATATCCTAGCTGTACGTAGGACGTCTTGTCAAATTGCCCACCCTTATCATCTGTTTGAATCCCTAGTTTTAACTCAGTTCCCGGACAAGCCCCCAACTTTGTTACATTCTCTATAATTCTTACAATATACTGTGCCCATGGCCATATAGCTATTACCATGAAAGCTGCATACCTTCTTTGACGCACTCGAGCTGTCCCAGCTGAATGTACGACGTCTTGTCATCCCTGCACCCGCCCACCCTCAGCTGGGTGACAGGGAGTTGCGTACGGTTCGTGATCCACCCATTGTCCTCCCGCGCGTCTGTGGTGCCGCTATCACAGTTACAAGCGGCAGACGGGTCGTAGCAGCTCCTGAGGTGACCTGTTATTCATTTTACGATACATATTTAAAAATTCTACTCAATAGCGTTTTCACGTTACTGAGTATAATTTTAAAATATCTTTCTGTATACAAAGGCAATATTAAATTAGAATATCAACGTATTTGACTTAATTTTCCGGATCATTTTGACTAGAATAGTGCAGGTGCCCGGCTGACTAGGTTTCTGGTAATTTTGACTAGTTATTTTTTAGAGTGCAGGGTCGTTATTCATAAACATGAAGAAGGGGTCGATATTCATAATTCATATTGGGGATCACTACTCATAAGGGTCGCTATTCATAATGGACTATCATTATGAATAGCGACCCTGACTTCGTATTATGACTAGCGACCCTGATATTGTTTTATGAATAGGGACCCTTATCACAGGTTGACCCTTCTAAATAGTGAACCCTTTTTCAAATTATTAATAACGACCCTTATGCACAGCGAGCGGACTCCAACAAAAAAGTAGTTCTTTACATTATTATATATAGTGTTTTTAAAATAATATGTTAATATAAATGGTCCAAATTTCCTTGTCTATGAACAAGGTTTACCTGTACATGGGTGTTAAACCGTCAGCTACATAATTTAAATCTAATCATGAATACATTAAATCTACTCTTACAAATTGAGCATACAATCAAAACAAAGATGTTAACATATTCATAGACGCTTTCGTTCGCTAATTAGTGCAAAACAAAACAAAAATCTGCTAAGTATAGGGAAGTTTGCAGAAACTAACCAACGAAAGCCTTACAGGAGGTAATTTTAACATCTTTCATTTTGATTGTGTAAATATGGGTTCTAAATGAACGTGTCGATATACCGATCAGATGAAGCTATTCAAGGATAAGTAAAGCCCAACGCACACATAGCCGACTCGATCCGATCCGACCGGTTTTCCATCAGGCTAGAGTCGGTTTCGCTCAGTCGGAGCCGATTCAACATGATTAGGCCCCGATAGGCTTTCGATTGGCTTCCAACTGCAAAATCGGAGCCTATAGAGACAACACATACTGAGCCGATCCAACTGAAAACCAGTCGGATCGGGTCGAGCCGGTGTGCGTTGGGCTTAAAATGTCCTACCACATGGGCACATGGATGCGTTGTTGGTACCAGCCCAGTTCTCCGCTCTACTCCCGTCTCTCGTCTCGTACCACGTAAACTCGGCTGGACTCAGCGGAGCTCCTGGTATTGGGCAAAATTCAATATATATATTTAATTCCATTCAATAAAGGTTTATACAATTTGCAATATCATTATGCAAAACTTAGTTTATCGCAGCAGAGGCTAAATAACATGGTCATTTACAAGGTAAAACTAGATTATAACTTTGCTAACAAGTTAACAATATCAAACTAAATCTATAAATTTATATATCAACAGGCTACCGTTTAACATCATAACACAATATAAATGTCGTGAGGCAACGCACACAGCCGATCCGACTGAAAACCAGTCGGATCGGGTCGAGTCGGCTCTGTATGCGCCGGGCTTAGGCTTTCAAACAACCCCTTTCCGGTTCATTTTTCATATCAAGGTGTATTAGCCAGGTTAAATTCGTCCCTATCAATGTAATTCTTCTTTTACAAAAAAAGAAAGAAGACTATTTCCGACTCACCGTTATCGCAGGTGAACTTGATGTACTGCCTGCAACCGTGCTGGTCATCAATCAGTTCCCCCAACACTGGCGGTGTGCAACCGTTTTCGTAAATTATGGGGTAAGCGTAACGGCCCTTGAAGTTGTAATTTTGGACCACGATCTCGTCCTCGGCGTCGTGACCGAAACCCGTCAAGATGCCGTTCTCAACCGTCGTGAAGTCACAATAAACTGCCAAATATATGAATGAACAGAATATGAACACATGCACACATGCAGCAATTAAGTAAGCAATTATTGCTGTGATCCATTCATTTTATTTCATATCATTTCATTTCATTTGATTTTATTTAATTTTGTTGCATTTTATTGCAATTCATTGCATTTCATTTAATTGAATTAATGTCATTTCATATTTATTGCATTCCTTCCATCAAAGAGGTATACATACAAGTGAACAGTGGGCATATACGAAGAAAGTCATCCTCATTGAGCAAAAGGATTCCTATGCACATTGGTGTCGGAGAAAATATCAGTAATACAAAAATGTCAGAGGTAAACATGTCCGTGGACGAAATGTCACAGGAAGTAATGCTATGGTAGCCTACAGGTAAAAATGTAATCGGAACAAATGTCAGAGGAAGAAATGTCATAGGTAAACATGTCAGTCGCCCTTTACGAGCTTCTAAAGGTGATGTGGATTTGTAAACCAGATTCACGGTGCCATCTCGCAAACGCCTTGCGCACGCGCACGGTGCGCATAGTGCACACAAATTGCAAACCACGGTGCAGCATTCGAACAGTGTCATGTACGTACATCCCCACGCCTGATCATCGTTAAATATCAGCAAGCGTGGGGATGCTACACCGCAGGTGGCCATTTTGAAATAGGCTACAGTTGTTCGCGCGCACTGAATAACAATCATGACAATGCACCAATATATATATACTGTTTACGCAGTACACATCGTGCGCAAGACGTTCGCAAGATGGCGCCGTGCGTCTGACGCTCGAATCCTATAAACTGCCTTTCAGATTAACGTACCGACAATGTAATCGCCCGAGGACAGCTGAAGAAGGTAATATCCGTCGGTGGAGTAGCCGTCTTCTTCCACTTCCTGACAAGATGAGGGCATGCTACCGACTGAGAAGAAGTGTTGATCGTGGTATATTAACTTCATTTTTTGTTTTCGTTTTCTTTCTTTTGTTTATTTATTTCAATTTCAAATAAAAAGTACGACAATCATCAACTATGAACGAAAGCTGCAAATAAAATTTACTCACGCTTGCCTTTTTAAAATTTAATATAACAAAGGAAACGTATCAAGAGAACGGAAAATAAAGGTTCGGGGCCGTGTGGATGAATTATTATAATGTTCATAGTGATGTCCATTGAACACGGAACCCTTACAATATATATATACATGTACATATATATATGACTAACGTTAATATTTCTAGATATATGCAAACAAAAAATCAATGAAGTCCGAGCATAATATTCAAATGACTTACGTTTATATTTATATATGTGCACACAAAAAAGAACTCAAAAGAAATCAGAAACCGAACGGGAACCGAACGCCTACTGCATATATACATCACCATGGAAACCACTTATAAACAACATAAAAAAACTCAATTAAATCATATGTCGAACAAGATTGGGTATTCTTGACAACCTATTATTGACAATCAGGCTCGATCAAAATAATTACTTGCTGTTCATCAGAAAACAAACAAACAATATATTACGTATAATAGGACATCTATGACTTGGCAGAAACCACTCTTAAGTGATATACATATTCGTATGAGATAGAGAAAACGAACCTTTTTCGTAGCAGTACAGATCACCGAGATCGTACACGCCGGCGGAGTCGACACCATCGACGTCGCCGAAACGCAGCGAGGAGACGGGGAGTTTGTCTCTATTCGTCAACCAGCCACCGTCTCGGTACCAGTTTGACGACCCGAAGTCGCAGTGACAAAGGAATTCCTCCTTCACACAGTTGTCGTCCTATTGTATATTAACACAAGTAGACGTTAATCCATATCTTACCTATAACGCAGCAAAATCATATATAGGGTAGTCGCTAGGGTTACTTTTGGATTGTGACAATAGACAAAATGACTTGGAATGTACCTTGAAACTAATAAACTATTTACGAAAGCTTGACCAATCGTTTAAAATCTACCCATTGACCCACCAATACTTTTTAATTTATTTTTTATATATACTTTTAATTATTTGGGAGTCTAATTATGTTTAAGATTCGTTCACATTCGATGGTTTACTGCGTAGCCGTTATATAAATTTGCTATGGCACACTGCGGCGGCACAGTCACCATGGTGATTATAAACACACTATACAGGGTGGCAAAAAAAAACACGGAACGGGGCATTTCCCAAACTATAGTAAGAACATGATTATGTCCATCAGATAAGTTGTCTTGTCCAATGAAAAACGATACCAAGAACAGTCATTTTGGTCGTTTAGTTTTTGTTTCAGGGCGCTGTGAGTGACACCATGTCAGGTTGCCATTTTTGTCAATTTGTACCAAGTCAGTGATAAATCGCACTAACTGCCCGTCATAGCATCGAACAACTAGCAATACGCGCGCCATTGTTAGTGTGCATTCAGCTGTGTGCCGAGATAATGGGCATAGTTGTTCGATTCTATGACGGGCAGTAAGTCCGATTTATCAGGCACTAACTTGGTAAAAATTGACAAAAATGTGAACCAGACATGGTGTCACTCACAGCGCCCTGAAACAAAAACTACACGACCAAAATGACTGTTCTTGGTATTGTTTTTCATTGGAAAAGACACCCTATCCGATGGACATAATCATTTTCTTACTATATTTTGGGAAGTGCCCCGTTCCAGTTGTGTTGGGGCCACCATGTACAGCTGCTTAATTAAGTAAACCCTAGGCCCACGGCTACCCGCTTTAGTGTTAAAAGGGACCGCCACGCAAATAGCAACACAGGCTTATATGTTTGGGCACCGATGTTTGATATTTAAACATATGTTCAACACTTTGCAAAGGATTGCGTAATTCATAAACAACGCAGGTAATCACCAACCTTTACGGAACCTAACAGGGTTTTTGGTTCCGCAAGCGCCAAATGTTTGCAAGTGCGTCCGAGTTTATACACCTACGTTCGAAGACAATATAACGCGTACGTCTGCAGACATATGACAACATAATTTAGTATGGTGATGAGTTTTTCAAATTATATAATTTATCTGGAAACCTACTTTTTAAAAGTTGTTGGTGGAATGGAATACTAAAACTATTATACCTTTCATTTATAAGAATATTATTTGTGGGTGTTGGTTCCCTTTAACGTCTTTTTAGTGCGACATTTTGCTTACCTCGTTGCATAAACACCCGGTAGACTCTTCGTAGTTTCCCGCCCAGTAAGTCATTTGGTTCCCGCCCTTATCCGTCCACCACGTGACACCCGTGTTCCCAGCGAAGATGACCGAATTGAGGCATTCATACGTGAGGAACTGGAAGCAGAAGTGCGAGGATTCGGCCATTTCTCCAACATCAGCTTTACATTTTCGAAGAAAAACATATTAGGATTATGAAAGGGTAAAGTTAGTGTTCAGATATAAAAGTGTTTTGCCATTTTACACCTTTGTCAATGTCGAACGTGTCTATAAAACACTTGCTATCACGATAACATGTTACAGTGTTCGGTGGACGCCGAATAATACTTCGCCCACTATTAACAAGAGGTTGTTTTCTTTCAAGGTGTTGACATCATTCGTGTTTCTACTATCATTCAATGGATTCTTTGAAAGAGTTATAATTGATGATTATCATTCATGGCTGTAGCTGATATCTTTTGTGTTGAACTGAATATCTTCTGACTGTGTTGACCATCTGTCCTGGAAAGTTTGGACTCTATATCATATCTAGACACAATATGCGAAGCCTAACCTGCATGATTACCAAGGATGCAGGCGACAGTTTCTGAGTAGTTAATGCGACTGGTTGTGTTCACTGTTTGTCCCGAGAAGTCCGTCACCACTTTGGTCAGGATGACCCGATTGTTGGTTATGGCATTATGGTGCTCAAATCAATATATCAATTTCGCCCAAGAAGAAGATAAGAGTTCAATACAAACATAACTAATACAAAATGCTACAATCTATCTAAGATGCAATTAGCAAAGCCTTACCAGAATAGCCAAGGCTGTATGTGATAGTCTCTGTGTAGTTGCCGCTGGTCGTGTTGACCGTTTGTCTCGAGAAGTCCGCCACCACTTTGGTCAAGATGACCTGATTGTTGGCTACGGTGCTGAAATCGCAGAAGGCCAGGAACCCTTCTGCAGTCCCGCCACTTGTTGGATCGAGAAAATAGAAGGCATCGGTGGTGAAGCCCGCGTCGTAGTAATCGCGACAGGACGTGTATGCTATAATACATTCAACAAATCAAACAGAATAAATCGTGGTTATCAATCAATTTGACATCAATTGAAAATGGGGCCAAGATCATAATATATTGTTACAAATCATATATGTGTAATTACTAAAAGACATGATACAGTGAACAAATGTAACTGTATTTTCGGGGACTACTTTTCAACCATTTCAGTATGAAAATATTGAAATTAAATTAAATTCGCATCTATTAAACCCTATGAAAATTTACTACAGTTTGTAATGATTTCGGGGGGCTAAACCAACCAGAGTCCAAGTGTATTGTTTCATTATAATACTGATCTAATTATTAGAATAAGCACTACTGTTGGCCCCAATAATGATAATGATCCTTGTAGGGAGCTTTTGATTTCATTGTCACCCAAGTAGTATCGCCGTTGGGAGGATGTAATTACAAGATTTAACAAGGTAATAGTCGTAATGTGTCTCGCCCAATTGCGCGCATTCATGCCAACGAAGTTTGGTTACAAACAGATGCAGGGTTGGAAAGTTATCAACCATTATAGAGTCTTGCAGGTAAACTTTCACATTTGACCTTTGACCTACTTATGTGACCTTTGACCCCAGAATATCACGGAGGCCGATATAGTGCATCTACCAATCAAGTTTGGTTACAAACAGATGCAGGGTTGGAAAGTTATTCAAATTTGTGTAAGGTCACGGACGACCGACGGACGGACGGACGGAGGACGGACGCAATTTGGATCCCTTAGTCTCCCTCTACCTACGGTTGGCTTGACAAAAAGTGTCCTGACGACGGACAGTCAACCTGTTCAAAAACTTCAAAACGTCGAGCCCCTCCTACCACCCATCCACCTCCTTACTATAACTCTTACATGCGCTGTAATACAGTAGTTCCTATAAAGAACTGCAAGCTCACGATAGAATAACGAACATTTTTTCCAGGACTACAACAGTCCTATTTAGAACTATACCCAATGAAGAATACCAGCAGTCCTTCTCGTGACTCTCTAATCGTATCTTACATTGTGCAACTGCAATTTGACTGTATAAGATAAACATATTATTAATTATCTTAGTTAGATATGAATAAACTGCTTAATGCGCTTTTTAACAAATGTTATATAATTATAAATATGATTGTTTATATATGTCAGATCTTTAAAAGACCTGCTTATCAGGAAGTTGTATGATCAGTGTAGCTGAATTAAATCCAGACTGAAGCCAAATGGGGAAATTTATATCATATTATGGGCATGTGCCTAAAATGTATCGTTTAATTTATTTTCCGATATTTTCTCCATGCACTCAGAGTTGATGTGGTAATATAGACAAGATATAATGAACTTGATATAATATAATTTATCCTAGAAGGAGAGGGGAGAAATATACACCTGTCCATTCCCGCTTTAACCTTGCCATTGAGCATCTTGAATATTATGGTATTGGTACCCCCTTTTGTCAACAGAAGTGGCAACCATTGACACGTTTGCCGATTACGTGCACGTGTTTGTAGTTGGTATATTTTGTATTTTTGTATCTTTGTGTGTACACTGCGCCCTGAGCATTTTGCAAAAAATGGAATGGACGCATTATAAAACTCCTATATTATCATTAATATTTCATGAAAATAATTGTTATACTGTCTACATCTGATATGAACGTAGAGAGTCATATCCTATTGAAGTGGATTGCATAATCATTGATATTGCTATCATTTCCACGGCAGATTTATATATCTGATTATAGTTACCTTTGATAATTGACTTAAATTTGTTTAGTGATTTGTTTTGGAGAGGTGAACTATACATGTGATACAGTATATTATTACTTATTTTGTTAAATCATATTATTACGTGTATGACATTATACAGTTGTTAACTGGTGGTGGAGGGAAAAGCACGGAATGTTCCACTCCCAAGGGATTTTAAATGCTATTGAGGGAAGAGTAAATAAGTCCCGAGACGTAGTCGAGGGTCCTATTTTCTTCACGAAATAGCATTTAAAATCCCGAGGGGGAACATTCCATGATTTTCCCGTCAGCAAAGTTAACAACTGTTTTATCATCTGATTGCCATGTAACAGTGCCATGTCACATCCAGAAATGTTACATACTTACATGGCAGCTGATGTACTGTAATTGCTAAGTCAGGTGATGAAATAATATATAATTACTGCTTGAAAACTCACATGTAGAGAAGTCGCACATGACAGGATCGTCTTGTCCATAGTACCAGTAATAGCCACTGCTGACGCCTACATCGTAACGATCAGTCTCCCATAGGTCACACGTACCACCTGGAAACAGGCCACAGATAAGGCAAATCATGTAAGACACAAGCCACATTATTTTGTCTCGGTTGGAGAAGTTCTTTTCTTAATGTATTTGATATAATTATAGAGACTACATTTAGACAGAGAAATAAATAATGCTGGAAACAATGTTTAATGTCCCATAATGTAGGAAGGCTTGTCAGGTTTATCGTTAACAAAAAACTCTGGACCGTGGCATGTCCTATAGCGTCACAGGCATCATGACAGGCATCATTATAATAATTATTGAGTATTATAATTGTACTGAAATTGCTCGACGTAATGCTCACCATAGGCAAGTCCATAGTACGCCAACCGGAGGGCGATACCACCCGACCCCCACGTCTGCGGTGAGATTCGGACGTAGCGACCGAAGATCGGAGGGTTGAAAGCCTCTGTCGACCTCCCACTCAAACTGGATCCATCGTTCCCCGTGATGAGCTGTCAAAGTGCGAAACAAACGTAAATAATAATTATTATTACTGAATAATTTCATCTTAAAATTGTTACACATATAGAAATCAAACTATATGGTCCAAACAAACAAAACCTGGGATATTTCATAGCATTGTTAAACATCTTTATTAAGAAACTATTGTCCAACCAAACAGGACCGTACATATTTCACAACATTGTTAGTCATAATTATTTAGAAATTATGGTAATTATGTAGTGAACAAGAATCTGAGTGTTAAACGCTCTGTTTTACATGACATCCAAATAGATCCGTAATATAAAGCCAAATTAAACTATTTCCTTAGAGAGATCATGAAATAATTATTCATTTTTTTTTAAATATTAAGATTAAAACTAAAATCCATATACAATTTCTGAAGTTCAGATGATGATAATTGTGAGGGTTCATAGACTCTATTGGTAGGACATCCACTGCAGATCCGTAATTCTTTTGTTATCAGTTATCAAAATGTGGAGCAAATCAACTATTGTGGTTACTTCCTTATCACCATGATCATAATCAGATCATGAAGATCGAGTATTCCTATCATATTGGGAGAATAATGTTTTTTGAACTAGTAAGGAATCAGATCAAACTAGCTCTTACCAGACTAGAACCAGATTAAACAAGTTTTTACCAGACTAGAACCAGATCGAACTAGTTTTTACCATACTAGAACCAGATCAAAACTAGTTCTTACCAGATCAGAGCCTCTGTGTTGGTAGGTGGTAAATGATGTGCCATCCATCCCATAGGATATGTAGTATGAAGACGTGAACTTATCGCTCTGGCTGTTGTGTCCTTGAGTTCTGATCTGTGGTCAAAATGTGACGAAAATATAAAATAGTTGTCATATTTAGAGCCTAATTTGCTTTTTTTCAATTGAAATATATTAACTCATCTTCGGAATGACACCCCAACCCACCACCTCTGATCTTATCTCATTCGAGACAAACAAACAACGGAAACAAGTGAACTAATCCAAGTGAAGCCGTGGCGGGTAAAGTGTAATATTTACCCCATAGCGGTGCCATATTTTATTGGTTAACCTTGAAAATACTACAGTCGTTAATAAAAACATAAATGTGAAAAGAAGAGAAATTAAATTGGCAACAATAGTAACTTTGGATTGCTTTCCATCAAGCAACAGTTCATGCAGACCCATGAACAGATGAATGTGTATTCGCAGTAGTTTTATTTGTGAAGTTTGATACAAAATATTTTTGGAGACATAATTGCTATAATGTTTGCTGGTGGAGTGTACTATATATTAATAAAACTAATCTCTATAGTATATAGCGGGATTTACCGTACCTTAGATATGAGTGTTCCCCCTTTGAGGTCAAGCTGTAGCCATTGATTAGTGTCTTCTGTACTCGGTATCCAACATCCTGTGAAGAGACATTTCGAGAGTCAAGGGGTTAAAATCATCTTGAGTTCTTGTGTTCTAAAAATAACCTTGATTGTAGGTATTATTGATACTCTTGTATACTATGGCATAGTTATTTAATTTAATTTCAAGTGTCTCCGCCTCCTTTCCTCTTTCCAGCCCCCCTTCCATACATGTGTTTATGTCAACTGGTATATATTCTGTGTTTTTTCTGTAGTAACTGTCATTTGTGCCCTGACGAAGATTCTGCTAGGATCGAAAGCTAGGCTGTATACGACTCTCATTTTACCACATTGGCGATTTGTTAGTAGACAAGCAGTTTTCAGCAGTTTTTTCCATATTAATTTCAAGTGAATAACATAGAATGTATCCGAACAGCACAAGATTGCATAAATAAACCATTTGAGAAACTGATTCTGGTCTAGTGGCCAGAGTTCTGCACTTCGCATAGATAGGCCCGGGTTCGTAACCTGTCCTGCGACCAGGCCGAGACTCTGCACTTCGCATAGATAGACCCGGGTTCGTAACCTGTCCTGCGACCAGGCTGAGACTCTCTGCACTTCGTATAGATAGACCCGGGTTCGTGACCTGTCCTGCGACCAGTTTGAGACTCTCTGCACTTCGCATAGATAGACCCGGATTCGTAACCTGTCCTGCGACCAGTTTGAGACTCTCTGCACTTCGCATAGATAGACCCGGGTTCGTAACCTGTCCTGCGACCAGTTTGAGACTCTCTGCACTTCGCATAGATAGACCCGGGTTCGTAACCTGTCCTGCGACCAGTTTGAGACTCTCTGCACTTCGCATAGATAGACCCGGGTTCGAAACCTGTCCTGCGACCAGGCTGAGACTCTCTGCACTTCGTATAGATAGACCCGGGTTCGTGACCTGTCCTGCGACCAGTTTGAGACTCTCTGCACTTCGCATAGATAGACCCGGATTCGTAACCTGTCCTGCGACCAGTTTGAGACTCTCTGCACTTCGCATAGATAGACCCGGATTCGTAACCTGTCCTGCGACCAGTTTGAGACTCTCTGCACTTCGCATAGATAGACCCGGGTTCGTAACCTGTCCTGCGACCAGTTTGAGACTCTCTGCACTTCGCATAGATAGGCCCGGGTTCGTAACCTGTCCTGCGACCAGTTTGAGACTCTCTGCACTTCGCATAGATAGACCCGGGTTCGTAACCTGTCCTGCGACCAGTTTGAGACTCTCTGCACTTCGCATAGATAGACCCGGGTTCGTAACCTGTCCTGCGACCAGTTTGAGACTCTCTGCACTTCGCATAGATAGACCCGGGTTCGTAACCTGTCCTGCGACCAGGCTGAGACTCTCTGCACTTCGTATAGATAGACCCGGGTTCGTGACCTGTCCTGCGACCAGTTTGAGACTCTCTGCACTTCGCATAGATAGACCCGGATTCGTAACCTGTCCTGCGACCAGTTTGAGACTCTCTGCACTTCGCATAGATAGACCCGGATTCGTAACCTGTCCTGCGACCAGTTTGAGACTCTCTGCACTCCGCATAGATAGACCCGGGTTCGTAACCTGTCCTGCGACCAGTTTGAGACTCTCTGCACTTCGCATAGATAGGCCCGGGTTCGTAACCTGTCCTGCGACCAGTTTGAGACTCTCTGCACTTCGCATAGATAGACCCGGGTTCGTAACCTGTCCTGCGACCAGTTTGAGACTCTCTGCACTTCGCATAGATAGACCCGGGTTCGTAACCTGTCCTGCGACCAGGCTCAGACTCTCGGATGGTGACGTTAAATGCTACTGCCAGAGGTATATAATAATTCATTGAATGAGTCTGTACTGTAACAAAACAAACGATAAATTACACAACCGAAAACCATAACTTAATTGAATGTTCCTGTTAATCTATACTGTAAACAAAAATAGATAAATAAACAACCAATAGAAGTCTTACCAGGGTTGTTGAGTCTACCGTCAGTAGCCGGGTTACTGGCCTCCTCAGTGGATGCCGATATCTTTGACATAATGCACAACCAATACAAGACTTACCAGCGTTGTTGAGTGCACCGTCAGTAGCCGGGTTACTGGCCTCCTCAGTGGATGCCGATATCTTTGACATAATGCACAACCAATATAAGACTTACCAGCGTTGTTGAGTGCACCGTCAGTAGCCGGGTTACTGGCCTCCTCAGTGGATGCCGATATCTTTGACATAATGCACAACCAATATAAGACTTACCAGCGTTGTTGAGTGCACCGTCAGTAGCCGGGTTACTGGCCTCCTCAGTGGATGCCGATATCTTTGACATAATGCACAACCAATATAAGACTTACCAGCGTTGTTGAGTGCACCGTCAGTAGCCGGGTTACTGGCCTCCTCAGTGGATGTCGATATAATGTAACATAATGGACAACCAAAATAAGACTTACCAGCGTTGTTGAGTCTACCGTCAGTAGCCGGGTTACCGGCCTCCTCAGTGGATGCCGATATCTGAGAGTCGTCCACGATTATAGTTGTACCTGCATCCGAGTAGCTGCTTGTTCCTGGGGGGAAAAAAAGTTGATTAAAAAAAAATAAATAATGTATACCACGTGTAACAGCAGTCTTGATGTCACTGCCAATATTAAATAAATATAGTAATTTGTTATATCTATAACCGGGATATGATGCAGATTTTGAAACTGTCTTTCCTAAATCATATTTAGTGAAAGTTGTCCTAAAGTGTTGGTTATAATACAACCGTGTTCTTATTTCGGCAACATGTTGTGATATACTCGCGCTTTTCATTTCATGGACGTTTCAGTAAATTTTGGTTTGTTTTCAAAATGGAAGTGGGACGGGAAAGAAATAAATGTCTCAGTTTAAATGAAACGGACCTTCTTGCCCCATTTTACTGGTGTTAAAGTAGAATGAAATCCAGACAAATTGTTGTATGCACTATAAGACACTAAATATAATGAATAGTCCCTGAAAATTTGAGCACAATCGGTCAAGAAATAAGAAAACTATGGCTCTTTGAAAAGAGCCATGTATTTCTTCGAGCGACTCAAATTGGCAACGAACTCTGGCAAAGTTGTGGACAACTCCCCATACATTTTGTACACAAAATTTCAGTTTTGTTCAATTTTCTCAAAATTTATGTTTACCCTTCGTTCGAGTTCAACATATGTTTTGTAGAATGCTTGTATACATGACATATCATGAGTTGGGGGAATGGAAAAATGTGACTATGAAGAAAACTGTAAAAATGGGAACATTTGTGTACAAAACATATGGGGAGTTGTCCACACACTTATCAGAGTGCGTTGCCAATTTGAGTTCCCCATAGGAATAAATGGACATCTTCAAAGGGCCGTAGTTTTCTTGTTTCTTACCCGATTATGCTCTAACTTTCGGAGATTCTTCTTCTTAATCTCTTCAAGACTATGAAAGCAACATTTTGCTTGGGTTTCATTGCCCTTTAAGGAAAAGGCGAAATCACTAATTATGAAATAGTAATGGCACATTGTTTGGCGGTTTGTTTATATATATGTAGAATGCGTCTACATAGACTAACTGAGGGAACAAGTTATTTGACAAAATGCCAATGGCCAGAATGACTTCCCCCTTTTTCATTTAGAGCAAAAATAGATTTGAATTTTAATACCAAAACCATGAAAACTGTTATAAGCATGAATAGATGTAGAGAAAATTATTGAAAACATAATGTATTTGTAATTCTAATAATTCAATAGCTTAATCAGTATATAATATGAATATAATGTAAATGTATACTCTACAAGACCATTATTTGTGTTGCTAATAATTCTCACCATGAGGCCACCATCGATCTCAAGCTTACAAGCTCATGATGGCGGTCTCCTGCGTTTTAATAATGTGCTTTCTATATTACTTTTAATGGAAAAATATTGTTGTTTGTACTATTTGTTATATTCTAGAAACTCGTCATTCTATTGTGAATACTTGAAAATGTTATGTACAATGATGAGTATGTATTGTTTTGAAAAATGCAGAAATAAAACAGTTAAAAACAAAAACAAATAAATAATCGTAATTATTACCATATGCTCTAAGCTTCTGGTCGGAACCGTCGTAATACCATCCATAGTAGACATCAGCATCAACGATATCCGAACTGTCAGGGGCGATAGCTGCAGAATGATAGACAATTACAACATGAGGGGTGTTTCACAAAGATCCTATTAAAGTTGAACTTAACTCTAAGTTGGACTTAAACAGTATGGAAAGCCATTAGTTTTTTTGAATCATTTTTGTAGTAATTCTTCTAAAAGGCATAAAATGGTGATTCAAATAATTTATATTTTCTATTATCAAAGAGATTTCATGTTCTTGATGTAACATTTATGAAAAGTTTAAAAAACTTGCATTTTTGCTTTTGAATATGTTTTATTTCAAGGCTACAAATGGCTTACCATACTTTTTGAGTCCAACTTAGAGTTAAGTTCAACTGAGGATCTTTGTGAAACACCCCTATGGTCATTTAACCCCCAGAGTGCCCGTGTCGACTCGAATCATACCCATAGAATCAGATCTGTTGATATGTTCCATAAAGGGGTAGTTCAGTTTTGGTAGAGAGGGCGCTGCACATCACAATTTTTTTGTGAGGTAATGACAAACTGAGTGTCGAATTTGAGAGAACATGCAATTTTAATGGCAGAATAAACTTTATTTGGTCAAAATTGGCTACGCTGCTGTACAGTGTGTACACTACATTGTGGGGATCTCCTCAATTATTATAACTATAAGATATGGGTCCCGTTGCAGAAAGAGATACAATCGATTGTAAGTTACAATTAATTGTAAGTCAGATCACGTTTTCTAAATGCGCATATACTAACCATCATAGCATCCATAAACCTCTGCTTGCATGCTGAGGCTGCCATGCCAGGCCTGTGGCTCTAGACGGACATACCGGGCGAAGAATTGAGTACTAGAAGAAAACGTGATTCGCTTTAGGGTGTCTTGTGCACTGTTTGCCGTGAAAACCTATAAGAAAGGAATCCATGGAAGTATAGTGGAAATGTAATACAGTGGAAGAAATTATGGTCATGTGGTTAAATAGCTTTGATGTTCACATCAAATTGGCCAACCAACCAACCGACCGACCGACCGACACCGACCGACCGCCCATACCAACCGACCAACCGACCATACCAACCAACCAACCAACCAACCAATCATATACAAGTAACTGAGACCAGTCACGTGGTATAGCTAGGGGCGGGTCATTGGCCGCATATAGGTACATTGACAAAAACAATACTAAAACAAAAATTGGGAAATTCTTCAAAAAACGAAATAATAATAATAATTATTATTATTATCATTATTACAGATTTGAACCGAGTGTTGTGTTAATACCTTATCAGACCCCGAGTCCTGCACAGTGGAGAATGTTGTTCCGTCCAGGCTGTAGCTGACCTTGAGTGACGTCACCCACTCCGCGTTACCTCCTCGACTCTGAACTCCGGCCTGGAACAAGATGCACAATATTATTTTATTTGTAATACAAGTTTGATGTTGTATTCATAATTTCAGGGCATATATGGGGGCATATGGCAGACTTATCATTAATGGTGTCACAAACGGAATATAATTTTCGCATTTCTTGGCTGATTTTTCTCAAATTCTTACCGATTCTCCATCTCTTTGACCTTCTTTTGTCATTTTTGGTATAGCAAGCAATTTAGGTCAACGATATACTTAATCCGCTGTAACATAACTGTATTTTGTTTTTGTTCGTAGTTGTTTTAATTTGTGATTACCGTATAATTAACTTTGAATATCTTCAGTATGGCAACATTATTTTCGAACTTCCAGCTTAAATTGACATACCTCTATATGTTTCAATTTCGACTTTATAATAGTTTGTTTTATGTATGCAAACTTGGATTGTTGTTAAATTGTTGCCGAAATATAATATTAAAACAAACTAAAAAGACTTGAGTCTTTCTCACCCCCGTAACGAGCGGTATTCTGTTTGGTCCCATGTCGATGAGCAGCCACTGGTTCGTATCCTCAGTCGACGCGGTCCAGCCGTTATTCGACCGGACCTCGTTCAGTCTCCCGTAGTAACCCTCGGATCCGCTCGACTCCGAAGATGCGGTTATCTGCGAGTCGGGGATAGTTTTAGCCTCCAGACCTAGCGCTTCAAAGCAGGTGTCGTAAACTAAAGGAGAGTGATATGGTACAGGGGAATGAATGAATTGTTCACCGTTTGGAACATATACGCAAACAAACATTGACACGTTCTCCGAGCTCTGAGTTTATTTTAATATACAGTATATTAGGCCTTCAATCATGATGATAATCGCTTAAAGGGTACCACCACCCAAAAATAATATTCTTATTAAAGAAAGGTAACATATTTAGTATTCCATTCTATCAACAAGTTCGCAAAAATATGTTTCCAGAAAAAAATATATACTTGGAAAACGCATCACCATTCTAAAGCATGCGTTCATGCGGTCTGAATTGCGAAGACTAATGTGTGCAGAGCGAACGAATCGCCCGGGAATCTATTGTCTACAAACGTACGCGTGTATAGCATTGGCGCACTCGCAAATGGTTGGCCCGTATGGAACCAGGAAATAGTAGTGGTTCCGTAAGTGGTGGAAATTAATTGCTTTGTTTATGAATTACACAACCCTTTGCAAAATGTTGGGTATCTATTTGATATCACAAAACGGTACCAAAACATATAATAATGTGTTGTTCTTTGCCTGGTGGTCCCCTTTAATTCGATGCGTGAAATAACGTCCAATAACAATCAGGCAAAAGCAGATGCTTGCATTTTATGTAGGCCTATGTTAGTCACAAAAACAACGTAAATAACATTACTAGATATTCTGACTCTGCCTTTATAGTGTCATTCCATTTCGAGGGAGTATTAACTAATTCCAGAAATTATCAAATGAAATATAGTTTACAGCCTATGATGAACTCGAACTGTGCAATTTGCCTTACAAGGCTGATTCAACCCGCTCTGGTTTATTATTTTGAAAATAAATCAAAACAATGTGGTCAGAATGAATGCGAAATATATTAAACATGTCTTCTTACTCTGCTCTGAGACTCGTGTACAGTACGTCGGTGAGGGACTAGCACCATCGATCACATTCCATCCTTCCAGCCCGTCACAGTCGGAGTCTAAGATGAAAGATTAAATTGAAAACCTTGAAGGTATTCCAGGTATTATGAACATAACTGGGTTGCTTGGTAGGTTCATAGACCTTAAGCCCGGCGCAGACAGAGCAGACTCGACCTGATCCGGCTGGTTTTCAGCCTGATTAACTCCGTCTACGCTACTTCAGGACTTCGGTTTTGCCAATCAAGTGCCAGTCAGAGGTCATCCGAGGCCGATTCAACATGTTGACTCGGCTCCGACTGAGCAAAACGGTTTTTAGCCTGACTGAAAACCAGTCGGATCGGGTCGAGTCGGCTCTGTCTACGCCGGCTCTGTCTACGCCGGGCTTTAGGTCTATGGTCGGTTCAAATTAAACTAGTGATGTGCCGATATTAATTAAGAAGGTGCAAGATGTGTCTAAGATGAACAATAAAATGTAAAAGGACGTCTATCAGGAGTATAAATGGGAACATTGGTCGGGTTTAAATCAACCCGATGCGCAAATGTGGTTTCTCGTGGCTACTATGTTCCCCGGGGAGTTGAGTTGCAGGAGGTGTTTAAGAAAGAAAATTAATTTAAAAGGGAGTATATTATAACTATAATGGGTAACTTGGTCTGATGTAAATTCGACTAGAGATTTGCCGATATGGTTGATTGCGGCTCATATACTCCCCTGGGAAGTTGAGAAATTGTATATTGCACCGTTGTTAAAAGTAATTCATGGCTCAAAATTAACATCGATGTGCACAGTAGCCTTTAATCTCAGTCACAAATAAACGATCAAGACTAGCCATGCACGATGAGACGTAATTCGGTTGAACATGTTATATTTGTATTGTCGTTTACAATTTGGTTACTAAAAATGGATAATACTGTAAAGTTGGCATTATGCAATGACATACTTACATGAAGTAGACGATGTTGTAGCTCCTGTTAAAGGTAATGAAAATAAATGGTCGAGCAGTATGAATTTAAATATGTCTCAGCTTGAACATATCACAAATACTCTTAACAGTAAGTTGGTGCATTCGTTATGGAAGTGATAATACAATCACACAAATACTTTGTCTAATCCGTTCCCTTCTGGAAATTCTGAAATCCCCATAGACGTTTTTTCATAACCCACCAGTCCGTACAGGACAGCGCTCACGATGCAATAGTTTTTATTCTTACATATGTTATTTTTTTATAAACGCATATTATTCACAATAAGTTATTGATTACACCGAAAACAAGATGTCAATGAATACAAACCGACGGATAAATACAAATTAGAGCGAAGTAAAGCAAAATATGTATATCATTTAATATTTGATGGCCACATTTCAGATACATTCATGATTAAGAGCAGAATCTTAAAAATCTATGTTCAACACTGCAGTTCAAAAGAAAAAAAAAAAACTAAATTATTCGTCACATAAAGCCACTATAAAGTATGTAGGTCGGCAGAATAAAAAAAATTGTTGTGAAAAATGATCATGAAGAAGAACAAATGTTTGTATACGAAATCACGGTTGCAAAGCCTTGACATTTGACAACCAAAGAACGGGCAAAGATCCTGTCATTATAGGTCGTCGGTATGAGTTTATAATCAATTGTAATAATCCTATGTTATAACAATGTGTTGTTCTTCATGTTCATTTTTCACAACAATTTGTTTTTCTTCCCATTGTTTTGCTCGTATGATTGTGTAGTTTGTTACATAATATTTTGAATGAACATGTTTTATACTATATATGCTTTATCAGGGAATTACTCTTTTCAAGCCATCGGCTTTCTTTGTAATTTCCCAAATACATTTGTATTATTGTAAATATGATATGTTTTATTAAATGAATCAACTGAACATTGAATTGAATGCTCTCACCTCCTCCACCACTTGATGACGTAGTTGATTCTGGCGTGGCTGAAATCGAGACAAAAATAAAATAGGTATGTAACCAAGCAGCTAGACTAAATACGTTTCTGTTTGATTTACAAATATAATATGTGGTCCATTAAATTAAAAACAAAATGTTTCTTCCCCCCTCCCCCCTCCTGTCCACTTGACGTAATTTAAAAACTCTACTTCCTTCCCAGTGGCACTTCGAGTGGCACCAACTTATATATTGCCTTTTC